>JAZKJV010010571.1:600000-759264 GCA_037367405.1 Ottelia alismoides | reverse complement strand
TCCTTTTGAGCGGGTTTATTTCTTCTCGTTGATTACGCTTAGTGAATTGGGTCACAACGACCCTTGTTTACTTGCATACTTAACATGAGCTGCCAGTTGTGTCATCAGTGGTCAATCTGGTTGCTTCAGGGATTTCGGTGATAGGGACACCCCTGGTTAATTGGGAATGGGGTATCTACCCACCCAAAGAGATTTGTTACAAAGCTCTTTTCATCATCCATGAGGGTGAGGTAATGTAATGTGGACTTATCTTCGTTTACATGGAGGCTCGTGATCTCAGACAAGACCTTAAGCATAAGTTCAATGCATTTGAGGGTCTCTGAGGAGAATTTCACGATCAGGAGGATGTTATCAACGAATAACATCTCCACGATGCAAAGTTCATTTTTTTGTAGCTGGAACCCCTCAATGAGACCACTTTTGGCTAGGTTCCGTTGCATTCCATGGAGGAAGTTCATGGTGTTAATGTGAATTCTCCATCGAGGTCTATAACACTTCTATGTGGTTGCCATTGGGAGCGCATGTTTAATTTTGATGTGGCAAGTGAACCTTCGTATGGCTACCTTAAACTGGGGCGAGGAGCTATTGCTTCTGATATGATAATGATTATTGTACCACATATAAAAAGTTAGAGTTATACCATAGACTAATGTGAGGATCCATTTCTATATGTGATGATATTAAATGTATAACAATGAATGATATTCACTGTAAATTGTATATTATCTTTGATTCTTAAATTTCACAATAAATGACATATTAATTATTTGTTACTAGCAATGACTCTTACAACAATGATTATTCATTGACTTTCTTATGATTTTTCTAGTCATTTCTAAATTAGCAACGATTAATATAATTTTTGAACAAAAAAATTCAATGGATGATATATATTATTAGCAATAAATATGAAATTCATTGTGAAATTCAAAAATAAAAAAATAAGTTTGTAAGGAATAATATTTGTCATTACATACTTATGATATAACAATAAATATTCGAATTATTCGTCACTATAGGCCAAGCTTTATTGTTGTGCATTTTCTTTGAACTGTTATAAACTCTTAGACTCCTCCAATTTTTGGATTAATAACAGACTTCAACCCCCAAAAAACATCTCAGATAACAATATGCATAAGAAATCAGATTAATGGGAACGATTCCCAAGTGTGAGAATTTTGAGATATACATGTCAAAACTCTACAATCACCAAAATGGAAGGAAAATCATATTCAACCTAGCAAACAACAAGAAAGCATATATATAGATAGAAATTTCCTCTATGGAAGAGGGTGAAAAAATACAAGGATGATCAGAGAAATCCATTATATGAAGCGGAGTGTCCAAAGTTTCTATAAGCTGATTTTAACCGAATCACAACCCATAGAGACGATTAAAAAAGCTTCACACGCTATGCAATCCGTATATTCCTCCACGAGCTCTCCTTCTTTGGAGAGCAACCCCCATAAACTTGTAAACATATAACCACATCGAGGCACTCATCAGATCTTCAGATCATGAAACTAGAAGTCGAGGAAATGTAACTTCAATTCCTCGTCTTCACGCTTTCTCATCTCTCTTCCATTCCTCTTGTGCACCAATAACGCCACCCCCATATTTACAGGTGTAGAGCAACATTTATATTTCCAAAAAAATGCACATATATTCTTGCGGATGGAAATATTTTCTGGAACATACATGATTCTTGTGAGATTTAGCTTGAACTACATATAGTTAGAGTTACAGGTGTTAGTATTTACAAGTAATTACTCAGGACATCTTGAATCAATTTGCAAAATGAACATGATCGAATTGACGAAGCCAGATGAGATTAACTCGACAAATAAAATAAGAAAGAAAGAGGGTTTGTATATTTTCCTGGATTATACAAAGAGAAAGAAAACCTGTCCTCGATTCTCAGAATGCGGGACATGAATAAATCCCGCATTATGCATCAAATAAATAGTTGCAAAGTACCATGTGTGGAGGATTACTGACATATACTTTACACATCTTTCGCAACATCTATAGTTGCATAGCACAAAAATCCTCATCAGATTTCCAGAAATCGTAATGCAAAACGAGATATAAACCAGTTATGAACACGATGTTCTTATCAAAAAGTTGAGGCAAATATCAGATCGAGCTTATAATTAATCAACCTGTATGATATCTTATATAGCGGACAATAATTTTCCCTGCATGCATGGAGAAAAATACAAGGAGTTGAAAAGCCAAAGGATCCATCCAGAACTGGCGAGGAAATAGCAGAAAAAGAGGGTGAGGAGGGGAAAGAGTGAAGGTGATAGAATTACACGATCTCGGTAGCAATGGACATGTCAGGGGACATGATGGTCGTTTCCTAATAAGGGGACGTTAGAGGGAGGGTGTTGATGACTTCATGTCAGTCCAGAGCCCAAAGAGTTGCTCAGCTTTTTTACACAGTCTCAGGATCGATCCTGTTCACCCCACAACTAGGGGATAAAGGCACATGATCAGATCTTCAAAGCCCTAGGAGATGGATAATAGATTGATAGATCTAACTCCCCCTTTGTCAGAAACCCGAGCAAGTAGATTTCATGTGTACTCCAAGCCGATCCCTGCGACCAGTGGGCAGAAGCCCTAGGAATAATTATTCAGGGGTACGTACTCCTCCCATGCACAAAAGGGGTGCACCCGCTGCCATGGTCAAAGGGAGACATTGCAGGGAGATGATCTTGTGCACACGGCACAAGAGCAACTCCCCCCTCCTTCGGGAAATCTACGCTGCCGAGAATTTATGTGGTGGCTAACTGGCTATGATGAAAGTGGCGTGGTGGTTTGCTTCGTCATGATTTCATGTGGATCCAGTCCAGGGTGACCCACTCCTCCCGAGAAGGAAAAGCTGCGGATGGTGAGAAGGGGTCGTGCGTAATAAGAATGTTGGTGTGTTAAGAGATTAATTAGATGAGTCGACGAGGACTTAACGGAGTTGATGCCATAGAGGCATGATCACCTAACGGACTTTTGGATTGTGAATCATCTCTATCCCCAAGTTTAAGTAAATTATTTAAACACGATTTTGAGCACCACCTTATATCCTTGATGTTTTAAAAGTAAAATGTTAGAGATCCCTTTAATTTAGGGATGGGTATTGGGCCCGAAGCCCTATCCAAAAGGTTCGGCCCAGTTGAAGTCTGAAATGAACAATGGGTTGGGCTTGGACCGAACTTTTAAGCCTAAATTCTTTTGGATCAGGCTTGGGCTTTGCTCAACCCAGCTTGTCTCGGCCTGAGCGCCCAACCCAATTAAAGGATCGACACCCCCCACCCCCTTCAGGCCTTAGACAGGGAGGTGGGATTCTAAAAAGCACACCATGACAGTGATCTCTCTCCTTTCGTTTCCCAAATTCTGGAACCCTTCCCACACACGCCCCCTACCTTTTATGATTCCCTCATGGGTGATAGCCCTAACATGTCGTCGATGCTCCTCTTCCGCTCGAGTGGCCCGAGCCACCGCTCCTCCTCAGCAACTCCATAGCCTGCACGCCCCTCGCATCATGCCAGCCTGTCAACTGCTACTCTTCCTAGTCGCCATTGCCAGCCAGCCCTCCATCGCTCCTCCTCTGCAATGTGCCAATCGAGTCGTTGCCAGGGGCCAAGGTTAGCCATGTTGCTAGGGTTGGAGCTGCAGCCTTGCGGCATTGCTGGCCTCCACCGCTCCTACCCCGCACAGTGTCAGCCTAAAGTAACTAAGGAACCAACAATAGTGTGCTGATATGAATTAAATCTTTTCCTTCTAAGATCATAAGCCTCACTCTAAACAAACCTAATCATTTCCACAGAAGGAGTTCGATGCACTACCAATCATTGCAACACTTCTCGTCCCCGTTTTATCTTGCTAAAGCATTCTTTGGTTGAAACTATGTGACTACTGGTTCATAATTCCATGTTGTTGAAGTGTCTATTGTTGAATAGCGCCTTGCTAGTGTTGTTGGTGTTATTGTGCTATTTTCTACCATACATTAAATAATATGAGAAAATGGGCATTTTGTATAGCCCAAAAAATATGCAAAAAAAAACATCCCACAGGATACTCACGGTAAGTTATCCTATCTTCAAATTTATATGCTCCAGTGCTTAATATGTAATTAGCATTACCTATTACAGGAGTCGGAAGAATTAATGGTAATTAGTTATGCTTTTAGTTATTTTACAAGGGAAGATGGGTCGGGCTTGGACTTGGGTCGAAGGATTAAAAAAACTTTTGAGCCAAGGCTCGACCCAAGGCCTGAAAATTTAAGATGGACTTGGGTTTGGACCATTCAGGGCCCATCCCAACCCGGCCCATGTCCATCCCTACTTTAATTGTTTCGTTGTTAAGTAGTGTGCCTTTTCTCCGGATACCATCAAATCCCTCCTATATCCCAGGAAGATAGATTGTCCTTCCTCATGCAGCAATCGAACCGATGCAACAAGCACCCCACTATATAAGGCAACGAATAATTTTTATATTTGTTGGCATATTTTTTGTAGTTAAATATATAACAATGAATATTATGTGTTACCTATTTCTTTAAATTTGTAACAAATAATCGTATTCGTTGAATGTTCTTCACAAAGAATGGTATTTTCTTCTAATCATTGCTAAATTCAACAAGATTGACATAAATTTTAATGGATAAATCAACAAAAAATCATTATTATATGAATATTTAACAATGAATGTGACATTCGTTATTAATTAAAAGTAAAAAAATGATTTGACAATGAATAATGTACATTATTATATATTTGACATCGGAAGATATGACAATAAACATTCAAACGATTCATTATCTTAGGTCAATTTTCTTGTAGTCCTTCAAGACAATCTCTTACTCGTGATTAACCAAGTCCATCCGGGAAAATCAATAGTCACTTCTGAAGAGAAGAAATCTGCATGGAAGCAGTGCGTCCCACGAACAAGATGCTACGGTGACTGCTTATCTTTTTGCCAATGATGTCTTAAAATGGGCAAGAGACATGTTGATCGTAAAAGTTCCTAGTGATCATAATACCATCGAGTGCTTCTGGAGGGTATCAAATTGGTAGCTTATAGCATAGAGATCTCAACCAAAAAGCTATATGATGGCCTAGCGCATAGCTCTCAAGTAACGACAGATAACACCAAAAAGCTAACTTCCATCCGCTATCCTATAACACAAAGATTGTCTTCTCTGTGGGTCGGCAAATTCTACAGCAAATACCCTACTAATTGGCATTCAAGTGGAATCGCGGAACAGAGGACAAAATCAAACTTACACTCGGAAAATTTGGTATTTGCCCTACTGCATCATGAACTCACATAAATATGGATGTGTTGCCCTACCCAAAGCATCATGACCCTTTTACAAAGATGGTTTTTCCTTCTATTTGGCCTGGTTCGCCCAGCATCCTCCTTTGCTTTGTGCATTTCAAATCTGTACGTGTTATTGTTTCTTGGAAATTTCAGCTAATGTCAAAGGGTTCTGGAAGAGTTGGTCAGCCGACTTTCCGCTTTACTACTCGACCCTTGCATAGCTCGAAGTGAAAAAGGATAGGGAGGTTGTTGAGAACACAATAAGTTGTTTCCTACCAATGCATGGAAGTATGACGCTTTCCTACCATCAAACAAGCACTGGGAAACCAAGTTCGAATCAAGAGGGCAAACATGTACGATGCTACTTGGCCTGCCCATCAAAGATTGTTTTGAGTGGCGAAAGCAAACATGAACGAACACAGACAAGCAACTAATCCACGTACAAACGAATTTTCAAAGCCTTGAAATATAGCAAGGCCTTGAAATATCCCATCTATGACCATAAAGCAAAATACTCATTAGATACAGATGAATATCAAATATAGTACGGCATATAGATTATGCTTTTCCGAAAGAAAGGTCCAGGTCCCTTTTAATAAACAAACTATTGCACATTAGTTGGTTGTGTACAAATCAATGACGTATCCACTTTCCAAAAACAATTGCCAAGGATCACGTCTAGACAAATTCAAATTCTCCACTCCACCTGATTCTTCCTGCAGTGCTTAAAAAAAGGTAATGATCATATAAACAAGTAAACATATTTATAAAAGATTACAATACATAGAAATAATTTCCTATTGTGTGTTTTTGCCAGAAATTAAATATAAAAAGCACCAATTCATTTTGTTCTAAATATTAGAAAATTAGACAAACAAAATATACCACTCTTTGGATTGGGTATAAAACAAGGGATTTTTACCTCACAAACCCTATAAACTTTGTAAAGTATCTTTTCGACCTTTGAAATAGCGATATTCCTCCCTCGATCTCGTAAACTTGCTCTGTCTTACCCCCACAAACTATACGGTTACTTTTACTTTTACTTGAGTCAATAATATGGGTTAATCTAATCATATATACATCGGATGGTGGATCTCCCATCTCCTCATATCATTCTTCGTCTTCTTCTGCATCCATTCTTCTTCTCCCTCCTCTCTTTATTTTCTCTCTCGCTCTCCCTCTCTCTTCACCACATCTACATTTTCCCACCAAATCACATTTTTTTCCTTTTTTCATGGATAAATCATGTCTTCCGATCACAAAAATGATTTATAAAAAATCAAGATGAATTCTTGAACTGATTAATCAAATATCTATTGTTGCTAAATAAATACATTGCAGCTCTTCTCCTCCATCAAAAGGGCGGAGGAACAAGGGGAGGAGGAGGAGGAGGAGGTGGTGGTGGTGGTGGTGGAGGGGGCGGGGGCTGAGGGATGAGGGGAGGAGGAGGAGGCGATGGAGGGGTGGGGGCAGAGGAACAAGGGGGGAAGAGGAGGTGGTGGAGGAGGCAGGGTGTAGGAACAGGGAGGAGGATGAGGTGGTTGGGGGGAGAGCTCCTGCTGCGGGCGGAGGCGGGGGAGGAGGGGTGGCAGGATGAAGGGACAATGAGAGGAGGAGGAGGCAACTGGGGGGAGCGCTCATGCTACGGGCGAGGGAGGAGGGTAGCGCGACGGAGGAGCAAGCTTCTCTCCATTGGCTTCAAGGTCGTCGTGGCCTCGAAGGTTGCACCCACACCAGCGGCCGTGTTCTCACCCGCAAGATGCGGGGCATGGGCATCATCACAGCCATCAATCTCGAAGGAGTGGAGGTGGTAGAGGGTCGGGTGGAGGAGGAGGAAGAGGTAGAGGTCGAGAAGATGGGCGGAGATGGTTCTGAGTGGGGAAAGGGATGTGAGGAAGACGGTGAGGGGGAGAAAAGGAGAAGGCAAATATTGTAATTTTTTGTAAAATGAACGGGTGTTATGTATAAGAAACTAACTCAAATGGACAAGAGTGATGACACTCGGACTCAAGTGTCACTCTAAATCAAGTAGTTTGAATACACATGTCTTGTGTGGTGTAAAGGCGTCAAGGATAAAATCTTAAGTTAGTTTTTTTAGAATAAAATAATGACCGGTCTAAACTCATACTGCTAGTTACATCTACTTTCATCTCGTATGAGTGTAAGTATGGACCGTAGAACGACTACCCGTATTAATTCAGGACGATACCTTATGAATCCACGATTCATCGCCTTTATTCTTTTATTTTAGCCTCTTTTCCTTAGTCAAATACCTGTAACTATCCATTAATTCCATAAAATTACCCTTTTGCATGCATTTGCTAAAATTGCATTTTTTAACACTTTTTGTACATAAATAAAAGAATAAAGAAGAAAAGAAAAAGAAAAGAATGTATTTATACAATAAATACAAACTGACCCGAACCCCGAGAGAAGGTCAAGACTTGACCTTATCGACCAGGAATAAAGTAGGGGGGATAGAGTCTTCTGTTAGAAAAAACCAAAAATATTTTGTGAATATTTTTCATGTATATTTGTACAAAACTTACCGTACTTTATTTGTACATAATTTGACCTCAAACTAATTATTTTTGTAAACAAAAGTTGTAAATAAAAATGTGTTGTGAATAATAAAAATATTTGTAAAATAAAATAATGTATATATTGCAAATAATCGCACCCAGAAAAAGCCGTAAAGTGACAATTGAAACACCAATTCCGACTCTATACGAGCTCAAATCGAACCAAACTCACTTCCATTATAACTCTAAATTAAATTATCTTTCAAATGGTTGTGGTTTCATAATTTTTGGAGTTACGGTTAAAAAGTCGGTTTTTTGGGATGTTTTGTGCAATTTTCCCATATACCTGTTGTATATATTTTATTCATAATTATTTTTATACATAATGTATATATTTATAAATATTGTTTTTATTAAAAATAAAATTAAAAAAATTAAAAATTAAAAAAATCTTTATAAAAATTATTTCCTTATTTGTACCTATGTACATTGTATTATATGTGTATAATATGTGTATACAATTAACTTCCTTTTATAAAATCCAACAAAAATTAATTATCTAACTTTAATTAATTAATTTAATGTAATTACGAATTTTATACTTATATTTAATTATTTAATTCATTTATTTGGTTTGATAACTTACCTTTTATATAATGATTTGATTTTATACCTTAATTGGCCACCATTAAGGTGGTTAATTGATTTCCATAAATTACATCATTTATTTAATTAATTTAATTCCGATTTTTCTAATTTATTTATTTATTTTATTAATTTCACCAATTAAAACATTCCTTAAATGTGCATACCTTCCTTTTTCATTTCTCTTCTCTTTTTAATGGGCTCCTCCTCCCTCATTTCTTCTTTGATCGATCTTTGGCGGAGAGGAGCCCGATCTCCGAGCATTGTCTTGTTGAAGAAGGGTGCTTAGACTCCGAGCCGTCCGGTGACAGCGTGTCGGCCCTCGTCGAGGCCATCATAGCATTTCCGAACCCCGAAGTGAGATCCAATTTTATTTCTTGTCATTTCTCGTAGGTAATCGTAGATTTAGTTTTAATCTCTTTTTATTAGTTTTTAGATCATTAGAAATCATAAAAACTCCATCACATTTTAATCCACATCCGAATTTTTCATCTCACATCTTGATCCCTACATTTCACATTCTACCTCGCACAACCTATCACCTCCGACCACGCATGGTAGTCGGAGCCACGGATCTTTTTTCTTATCGCGGATTCAAGTCATTCATCCCTCTTATTTTGTGCATAAATAAATAAAAAAAAATAAAAAATATATAATTATTTTTCTTGTTTATCTCATGAATGTTTTTACAGGAAAAATAAAATAAGAAAATATATATATTTGGTTTGTCTTTTCTATCTAACCTTTGTGTTGCAGGAGAAATAAAAAAAAAAAAAGATTATTTTTCTTCTAGCTACTGTTTTGCATGAAAACAAACAAATATATAATAAAAAATTGAAAAAATACTTTTTTATTTACATTTTCTGTTAAAAAATATAAAAAAAACTTTCTTTTTTTTATTGTTTTTGTACATACAAGGAGATTAAAAAAAACAAAAAAGTTAAAAAAATAAAAAGCATCCGCACGCACAACGACACCCTCCAGCGCCGACGCGGCCCCGCTCTAGCCGCACGCGCGCGGGCCACGTCCCTCCGCATCTCTACCGGCAGGGCCCCAACGCCGCTTCTCCTCGTCGCTCTTCCAGCGCGAGTCGTGTCCCCTGTCTGCCACGTGCACCGCCGATCTACCACCAGCACCCTACAGCCCCGCGCCCGCACTCCACAGTGTACGGCTGCGCGCGGCTGCTCCCAATTCCTCCGCCCCCCCGGCGGCCATCTTCCAGCGGCTACGAGCCGCCGCAAACTCCAAGCGGCCGCCACCGGCTGGTCGTGTCCCTCTTCGAGCCTGCGTGCTCCCGTCATCCTCGGCGGCCCATACGGGCCGCCAATCTCCAAAGCCCTCCCGCACGCGCCCCTCAGTGTGCTGCCCGACGCCGCGAGCGCTGCCCAGCGTCCCTCCAGCGCTGTGCCCACCGCGCACTGCCGTGCCCGGCCGCACCCTTCCAGATTTCTGCTCCCGTCGACGTCCCCGCGACCCAGCGCGGCCTCCTCTATGTGGCCGCCACGCCCAGCCCTGCGCCGCTCCTCTGACGCGAACAAGACTGCCCTCCAACGCGTCCTCCTCCAGCCACGCCGTGCCCGCCGCGCACCTTGCCAGCTGAAAAGAAGGGGCAGTGGCCTCCTTGCTCCTTGAGAAAAGAGACGAATATCAGTAACCCTAAAGGGGGTTTTAAAATAAAAAAATTCTTTGGACAAATTACATCAAGTGTCCTCGGAAGTTTTCGAATTTGCAGAACAACCCATGTATATCAGAAGATCACGTGCGTCATGTGACATTTCGATAAATTTCATTGTTTATCCTGCAAATTATTTCTTGTTATAGTTTGATGCACAAACAATGAACATTTGCATTTAAGTCCATGTACTTCTAGATTTTGGATCTTTGCTTTTCTCATCACAAATAAATGTTTTTATTTTTCAAAAAAATCTCAAAAAAATGTATATGCTCATGTTATAGTGATTGCCATTGTATAAATTTTTCATAAAGTTTTATTGCCTTTTGATATATTTAAAAAAAACAGTAACTTTTTGTCTTTTTCCTTGTCAGAACTTTAAAAAAACATAGAAATTTGAAAAGTTGTTTAAAAATTCCAAAAAAAAATAGTGTTGATGTATTTCAATCTCTTTTAATTTCTGACAAGATTTTGTACATTTTGCTTTTATAAAAATCAAAAAATTGCGAAAAATGAAAATTATTAAAAAAAATTGTAGAAAATTGTAGAAAATCCAAAAATAGTGATTTCAGTTTTTGATTGTAGATATTTCTTGCTGGTTTATGTTAAAAATAATCTCCAGGAATTTTGAGCATTTAAAGTATTTTTAAATTGAAAAATACTCCTGATTGTGCATAGTTCACTCTGTTTTTCACTATTCGACTTTTAGAAAATAACAAAAAACATCAGGAAAATCCAAAAAAATTACCAAAAATATATTAAAATATATAAAACCCAAAAATAATTTCCTTTTAATTTTTTGAACATTTTTTACCATTTCTAAAAATACAAAAAATATTGTGTGGGTTGTGTGTTTTTATCCTATGTGCCTCATCTTAAAAAAAATAAAAAAATTCAAAAACCACTAAAAATTAACTCTGAAATTTGACTACTTAGTTTCTAAATCGTGCTCCTTGTGTTCGACCCTGGTCGCTATACCAGGTAAAAAGAGTAGCAAAAGCCGCTTACATTGAATTTCTTGATTTGTTTTTAGTGGTTCATTTATTTTTCTCGATTGACCGTGCTTGGTGATTTGGGTCACAACGACCATTATTTATTTACATACTTAACCCGAGTCTCAGGCGTATCATCAGAATGGTGCCGTTACCGGGGAGCACGGCTTTGTAGTCATTTTTCTATTTTATCTCTCTACATAATAATTGTTTTCTGACCTTCTCTCTTTGATTTTTGTGCGAGGTTCTGCTTGGACGACTTGGAGTTTACTTTTTGAGGACCCGCACATGAAGTAGAGCAGGGACGAGAAGAAGAATTTATTTATTTTTTTTGAACAATTTTATTGTAATAATTTAGGACTCTTAGAAATGTTGATACTTGGATTATTTTTTTTCGGGATCTGTTTCACCAAGTGCCGGTGCACTTGGGGGACCTCACTGTTGTTTTCCGTAATTTTTATTTAACCGCCATAACTCGTTATTTGATTTCGTGGTTTTAGCCCCTAGACGTAGGATTTTCTGGTTGATTGTGACGTAAATTTCTAAGGCCCAACATCTAATAGATTATCTGTTCCTATAGAACGTAATTTGACCTTGATAAAAATTAACTGAAAAAGTTAACCTAATCGTTTGAGAGGTCACGTGCCGCTAGAGGCCGTATACAGTGCTTGCAGGATCCATTGTGGCGGACACCGATCAGCATCAGAGACCGGACTCAGACCTCTCTCTCTAATTAGTTAGCTATATGTTCTTCGCGATCAATAGAAGTTGCTTGTCTAAGGCTGATTTCGATGTGCATCATATAGTTAGTTTACATTCTGTATTTAATTCCTGCGCGGATCATATTGCATGTAAAGTGTTGGAGAAAGGTACGCATTTTCTATCTCTGCATGCATCATCGTTTTTGACCGTGCATTGGCTTTTTCGACTTCATCCCCCTGCTTTTGAATCAAATTAATCAAAGAGGAAATCAAAAATCTCGTTAGGCGTTATTTTTTGAAAAGATCCAAAAAAATAGAAAATCAAAAATAAAAAATTTTGGGACTGCTAATTGAACTTAACTCTAAAATTAAACGTAATCGACCACTTCATTATATTGGGAGAGCAAACCCCTCATTATTTGCGCTTTTACTCGCTCGTGTACACACTAAGGAGTAGTGCCCAAATCCTATTTAAGCCTCCTAAGTGTTTGTACAACTTTGTCTTATCACCTAACTCTTAAAATTGAAAAGATAAAGACTGAATCTCACGGTCAGATTTGTGTTGAGTTGGTGAACTGGGGTTTGCTTTGTGTATTGTATGTCTTTAGCATGAGTCGGTTATGTTCATCCTCTCTAAATCATTAGCAATCACCTTCTGTCTCTATCCCATCCTCCACCTTCCATCTCTCTTTCTACTATCCCACCCTCCCTCCCTTCATTTCCCTCTCTTCATGATGGGTCGCATTCCATTCCAGTCGAATTCTTCGGCTTCTTATCTTATTTACGCCCACTCTCTTGGGAGGTCGGAACCTCCCATCTTCTCCCTACCCACCCTACCATTCGGGACATGCTGTGAGTGAAGCCCACAGAGACCAGATTGACCAAATAAGAAACTCGGGTGTTCACCTTGCTGAGATGAGAGTGCATCCCATAGGCGATCATATGGTGCAGTTGCGAGCTTTAGACGACTTCTATCCTAGGATGATGGATGAGAGCATAGATCAGGAAGTACACTCTGCTTCTACTTTAAGACCATTCATTCTGGATTTAGAGTTCATTGATCTACTGGCAAAATTCTTAGGGATGTGCACGAGGAACCGTATTTGCATATCGATGAGTTTGAGGATATTTGTGGATCACGGTCATATTCCAATATCACTTCTGAGGACATGATGCTGATTGCCTTCCCATTTACACTTCAGAGTAGAGCCAAGAGTTGACATACACGATTAAGAAGGAAGATTACTGCATGGGGAGATTTACGATCGCTGTTTTTGCAGAAATTTTATCCCCAGCGTAGAGCAGAGATGATGCGGTCGTGTATTCGTGATTTTTCAGTTAACCCCCAGAAGCCATTAATAGATTCATGGTTGAGGTTACGAGAACTTTTGAGGCGATTTCCGGATCATGGATTTTCGATGACTGACCTTATCCATATCGCCATGAGGGGGAGGACCGCAGAGCAGATTGCATATGTCATTACCTCGTGTGGTGGTTCACACCACTGTCCCAACCTGGATTTAGTTGAGACCATCTTGGATACACTTTCTGATCTTGCATATACATGAGATGATTTATTCGGGACAACACATGAGGGAGAGATGACAACAGTTGAATGTGTGACACACCATGCCGATCTTGATAGCACACACAAATCCGAGGATATGGATGATACTACTTCTCATTTGATGGATGTGTTGACTACTACTATGAGTTCCAAGAGCCGGACATTAGTTGAGTTTTCATTGGATTTACAATCAGATTTTGAGCTAGTCCCGCACCTCCACATTGATGATTCTTCGATTCTAGATATGCTAGGATCCCAAGAGATAGAGGAGGAGCCCTCATCTCACCCATCCTTAGAGTCATTTCAGTGTCCATGTCTAGTTGATTCAATGTCTTGTCTTCAGAAGATCTTCTCAGATTCGAAGATATACTTGGATTCATCTCAACGGAGAGAATTTGATGAGGGGTCAATTTTTGATTTGACAGACCTTGATAGTTCCATATTTGAGTCTTGTGTCCTCCCATTTGATGAGGTCGAGACATTTTTGGAGGACATGACATTTGACAGCATTGATCCCCAGTTCGCTGATGATTCGGCATTACTCCTCGAGGGTTATTTGCAGGAGGATGCCACGGATCCTGTGTACTCGGTTTCACTTTCTGAGAGTGTATCCGATCTGTCGGATCACGAGACCAAGTATTTTGATATTTCTGATAATGAGTTTGATGTTTCTCTCCTCGACGACCCTCACGAGGATGACCCGATCTTTGAGGTATTCGATGATTTCACTGATTTGTCTACATTATATGCATCGGATATCAACCTTTCTAGTGAGTCTCATGATCATGACCTTCCTTACCTTTTTGAGATAGTGATTGACGTGGAGTATTCACTGACAGATCCTTCCTTCTCCATGTTCGACTTCTTTGGCTCTGCCCTTTCACTCCATACAGATCTTGAGCCGACGATTTCTTTTGTGCTACCGGAGCCCGACTTCATCTGCACAAATCTTTACCCGGTAGCAGACACCCTCCTGATTGATTACCTAGGTGTCATCATTTCCTCTGTTGAGTTCAGTGCTGTTCTCCCATCGAGACTGCAACGACAGTACGGTATTTGCCTGACAGATGCCGTCCTGAACCTTGACACGGCATTATCCTAACATTTGCGTCCAGCTAGGGGCGTAAACTCTAGCGCTTGTTGAGAGGCACCTCAATATTGACCGACTCACATCTGTATAGACCATCTGTCCATATCATATATTCTTTCTGTCTCACACCCATATCCATCTCATGTTCATTCCATACTTAGGGTGTACTTTACCCTAAGTATAGGGGGTGTGTAAGACTTGTGATTATTCGTTTGATTCTTTTTACCTCTGTTTTGCTGCCTATACTTAGGGATATTTTACCCTAAGTATAGGGGAGGTAGACACTGTACATTCTACTCCTCGGTTTTCCCTTTGTGTACAGTCTGTTATACTTAGGATTACATGATCCAAAGTATAGGGGGATCACCGACTTCTATTGATTTCATTCTTTTATTCGTCGTTGTAGCATACTATTCTTTTCACTTTTCTATACTTAGCACGAGTTATGTCTTTCTTTCAAGCTCTTTGATCAATATGAGGACATAATTCGAGCTAAGTATAGGGGGGTGCCGTATATATTGTATATATACTTTAGCCATAACTCGTACTTTCATATATTTTTTCATATGGCTAAAACACTGTGTAAATACTCAAAAAACTAAAAAAACTAACTAATAAAAAGATGCAGATATTTCCTCAAAATTCTTTTTGCACATACTGATTAATAAATCAGGTTAAAATATTTTGGAAAATATTTTGAAAGTAATTTGAAAATCTATTTGAAAAATCTTTTGAAAAATGTTTGAAAAATATGTTCAACCTTTGTAAAAATATTGTGGATTGTTAAAATTTTTCTCTTTGTGTGAAATAAAATTATTTGCAAATGTTTTAAAAAATGGTTGAAAATTTATTTTAAATATCTATATATAATGTTTGAAAAATATTTGCAAAATAGTTTTCAAATGTGTGTAAATGTTTGTAAAATTGTGTGAAAAATTATTTTGGACTATAGTTTTCAAAATTATTTGTAAAATTATTTTCAAATAAATTTGAGGAATATATGCATCACAAAAATTAAAAAAATGAATAAAAATTTAAAAAAAACAACTTTGTATATACCTGTATAAATTACACAAGTTGTAAATTCTTGCATCTTATTATTGTAAAATAATCAACTCACTCTTGTGTAAATATGAATCTCATCCCAAAAAAATCGTGTATATATTTGTATGTATTACTAACTATTTGCACAAAAAAACAACTTTGTGCATGTGCATTTTTAAAAAAAATCCATAAAAATTTCAAAATTTTGAAAATGGTTTCACAAAAAGATTTTTTATTATTTTTCCTTGCATGTACATACTTTCTTGCATTTGCATTTGCATGAGCACTTTTCAGGATGATTTTGACATTTAGACTAAGTCTGGAATAAATTTAAAGAATGGAGCTTAGTTGGAACTTAATCCACTTAATTTCATAGGAACCTTATAAGATTTGGAGTTAAGACTTTTCAGGTCCTAGTGACTTAATTCTTTGAGTCCATAATACTATGTTCACATGTCATCTTGATAAGTCTAAGTAGAATATTTAACAACACACGCATGATTCTTTCAGACCGTGGCTTACCTTGGATAATGCACTTTACACGTAGCTCTTCATGGAGGAGGTAGTGAGGAGGTAGAATCTTTTGGCTTGGAGTAGCATACGACGGTAGTACATCTAGGCGGAACCTCTCGTCCTCCTCTAGGGAGGGAAGTGTGTCTCAACCTGGTTTGGTGGTGTTGAGGTCTAAAGAAAGGATGTTGTGGGGTTGCAATAATGCTTCAAAAGAGGGATAGTCTACTGGTTCAAGAGGAAAAACTCCTTATGTACATGCTGCACCTTGTATATATTGTAAAAAAAAAGAAAAAAAGAAGAAGAAAAAAATGTAAAATCTCCAAAAGTGGACAGGCCTGATAGAAAAAATAAAATGCCTGCCGGAGTGTATATACAAGTGAAAAAAAAAGAATAAGAGCTTCAAAGTCAAATATTTCTGAGCTTGCAGTGGGTGACATGGCTACACTGGTCATGCATCCAAGGATAGGTAACTACACTGGTTACCGTCCATTCTCTTCTCCATCCCCTCTTCTTGAGCTGGTTGTACTTGAACTTAGAAGGGAATATCCCCTCTCCTCGAGGAAAGAGTTGCCAGACCGGGGGATTAGAGTTACCTTGTTGAGAGAGGATGTTTCTTTGCTACTTTTGAGATGAGGAGCGATACTTCACTTACAAGTACAAGAAAAGATTCGTAGTAATAAGAATTTGTGTATGTAGACTTGTTCTGATCTGACCGTTGAGGAGACCTGAATAGGAGTCTTGTGGAACTTAGATGTTGTTAGGTTTTAATTCCATTTCCCATTAAGGTTCCGATACACTAATAATCCAAAGGTCCGACAGAGCTCCAGACTACATTTTTATAAAGATAAGTTTGAAAGTCAACATTGTTCTAACTTCTTTCCTTTTTTTTCTTTATTTTTGTTTTCACTTATTTTCCAAATAAGTGTTTGCTAAGGGACTAGCAAAGGTAAACTATAGGGGAATGATGAATCCACGATTCATTGCCTTTCTTCTTTTATTTTAGCCTCTTTTCCTTAGTCAAATACGTGTAATTACCCATTAGTTCCATAAAATTACCATTTTGCATGCATTTGCTAAAATTGCATTTTTAACACTTTTTGTACATAAATAAAAGAATAAAAGAAGAAAAGAAAAAGAAAAGAATGTGTTTATACAATAAATACAAACTGACCCGAACCCCGAGAGAAGGTCAAGACTTGACCTTATCGACCAGGAATAAAGTAGGGGGGATAGAGTCTTCTGTTAGAAAAAACCAAAAATATTTTGTGAATATTTTTCATGTATATTTGTACAAAACTTACCGTACTTTATTTGTACATAATTTGACCTCAAACTAATTATTTTTGTAAACAAAAGTTGTAAATAAAAATGTGTTGTGAATAATAAAAATATTTGTAAAATAAAATAATGTATATACTGCAAATAATCGCACCCAGAAAAATACGTAAAGTGACAATTGAAACACCAATTTCGGCTCCATATGAGCTCAAATCGAACCAAACTCACTTCCATTATACTCTAAATTAAATTATCTTTCAAATGGCTGTGGTTTCGTAATTTTTGAAGTTACGGTTAAAAAGTCGGTTTCTTGGGGTGTTTTGTGCAATTTTCCCATATACCTGTTGTATATATTTTATTCATATTTATTTTTATACATAATGTATATATTTATAAATATTGTTTTTATTAAAAATAAAATTAAAAAATAGAAATTAAAAAAACCTTTTATAAAACTTATTTCCTTATTTGTACCTATGTACATTGTATTATATGTGTATAATATGTGTATACAATTAACTTCCTTTTATAAAATCCAACAAAAAATTAATTATCTAACTTTAATTATTTAATTTAATTTAATTACGAATTTTATACTTATATTTAATTATTTATGTCGTTTATTTGGTTTGATAACTTACCTTTTATGTAATGATTTGATTTTATACCTTAATTGGCCACCATTAAGGTGGTTAATTGATTTCCATAAATTACTTTATTTATTTAATTAATTTAATTCCGAATTTTGTAATTTATTTATTTATTTATTTTATTAATTTCACCAATTAAAACATTCCTTAAATGTGCATACCTTCCTTTTTCATTTCTCTTCTCTTTTTAATGGGCTCCTCCTCCCTCATTTCTTCTTTGATCGATCTTTGGCGGAGAGGAGCCCGATCTCCGAGCGTCGTCTTGTTGAAGAAGGGTGCTTAGCCTCCGAGCCGTCTGGTGACAGCATGTCGGCCCTCGTCGAGGCCATCATAGCATTTCCGAACCCCGAGGTGAGATCTAATTTTATTTCTTGTCATTTCTTGTAGGTAATCGTAGATTTAGTTTTTAATCTCATTTTATTAGTTTTTAGATCATTAGAAATCATAAAAACTCCATCACATTTTAATCCACATCCGAATTTTTCATCTCACATCTTGATCCCTACATTTCACATTCTACCTCGCACAACCTATCACCTCCGACCACACACGGTGGTCGAAGCCACGGATCTCTCTCCCATATCGCGGATCCGAGTCCATTCGTCCCTCTTATTTTGGGCATAACTAAATAAAAAATAAAAATATATATAAATATTTTTGTTGTTTATCTCATGAATGTTTTTGCAGGAAAAATAAAATAAAATATATATATGGTTTGTCTTTTCTATCTAACCTTTGTGTTGCAGGAGAAATAAAAAATAAAAAAAGATTATTTTTCTTCTAACTATTGTTTTGCTGGAAATCAAAAAATATATATAATAAAAAATTGAAAAAATACCTTTTTATTTACATTTCCTGTTAAAAAATATAAAAAAACTTTCTTTTTTTACGGTTTCTGTACATACAAGGAAATTTAAAAAAAACAGCAAAAAAATTTAAAAAATAAAAATAAAAATCATCCGCACGCACGACGGCACCATCCAGCGCCACCGCGGCCCCGCTCCAGCCGTGTGCGCGCGGGCCGCGCCCCTCCACATCTCCACCGGCAGGGCCCCAACACCGCTGCTCCTCGTCGCTCTTCCAGCACGAGTCGCGTCCCCTGTCTGCCCCGTGCGCCGCCGATCTACCACCGACACCCTACAGCCCCCGCGCACGCACTCCACAGTGCGCGGCTGCGCGCCGCTGCTCCTGAGTCCTCCCCCCCCCCCCCCCCGGCGGCCATCTTCCAGCGGCTATGAGCCACTGCGAACTCCAAGCAACCGCCACCGGTAGGCCGCGCCCCTCTTCGAGCCCACGCGCTCCCACCGTCCTCCGTGGCCCATACGGGCCACCGATCTCCGAAGCCCTTTCGCACTCGCCCCTCAGTGCGCTGCCATACGCCGCGAGCGCTGCCCAGCATGCCTCCAGCGCCGTGCCTACTACGCAAGGCCACGCCCGGTCGTGCCCTTCCAAATTTCTGCTCCTGCCGTCGACATCCCCGCGACCCAGCGCGGCCTCCTCTGTGCGGCCGCCACGCCTAGCCCTGTGCCGCTCCTCTGACGCGAACAAGACCGCCCTCCAACGCGTCCTCCTCCAGCCGCGTCGTGCCCGCCGCGTACCTTGCTCGCTGAAAAGAAGATGCGGCGGCCCCCTCGCTCCTTGAGAAAAGAGACGAACATCAGTAACCATAAAGGGGTTTTTTTAATAAAAAATTCTTTGGACAAATTACATCAACTGTCCTTGGAAGTTTTTCAATTTGCAAAATAGCCCATGTACATCAAAAGATCACGTGTGTCATGTGACATTTCAGGAAATTTCACTATTTATCATGCAAGTTATTTATTGTTATAGTTTGATGCACAAACAATGAACATTTGCATTTAAGTCCCTGTACTTCTAGATTTTGGATCGTTTGCTTTTCTCATCACAAATAAATGTTTTTATTATTCAAAAAAATCTCAAAAAAATTGTATATGCTCCTGTTATAGTGATTTCTATTGTATAAATTTTTCATAAAGTTTTATTGCCTTTTGATATATTTAAAAAATAAAAAACAGTAACTTTTTGTCTTTTTCTTTGTCAGAACTTCAAAAAATCATAGAAATTCGAAAAGTTGCATAAAAATTCCAAAAACAATAGTATTGGTGTATTTTGATCTCTTTTAATTTCTGACCAAATTTTGTGCATTTTCTTTTTATAAAAACCAAAACAATACGAAAAATGAAAATTATTAAAACAATTGTAGAAAATTGTAGAAAAATCCAAAAATAGTGATTTCAGTTTCTGATTCTAGATATTTCTTGCTAGTTTATGTTAAAAATAATCTCTAGGAATTTTGAACATTTAAATTATTTTTAAATTGAAAAATACTCCTGATTGTACATAGTTCACTCTGTTTGTCACTATTCAATTTTTAGAAAATAACAAAAAACATCAGGAAAATCCAAAAAAATTACCAAAAATATATTAAAATATATAAAACCCAAAAATAATTTCCTTTTGATTTTCTGAACATTTTTTTACCATTTTTAGAAATACAAAAAGAGATTGTGTGGGTTGTGTGCTTTTATCCTTTGTGCCTCATCTTAAAAAAAATAAAAAAATAAAAATTCAAAACCACTAAAAATTAACTCTGAAATTTGACTACTTAGTTTTTAAATCGTGCTCCTTGTGTTCGACCCTGGTCGCTATACTAGGTAAAAAGAATAGCGAAAGCCGCTTACATTGAATTTCTTGATTTTTCTGAGTGGTTCATTTATTTTTCTCGAGTGACCGCACTTGGTGATTTGGGTCACAACGACCATTATTTATTTACATACTTAACCCGAGTCTGAGGCGGGTCATCAATACATTACGCATTGTCCTTTAACCACCCAATCTGTTAAGGGAGATCATGGTTCCCTCACTGAAAAGTAGCTAGTCTTTTTTTAAAATTCAGTAGTCAAATTTGTCACTAAAAGAATTTTTAGTTTTTTTCAAAAGTTTTTGTTACACCCCTTAATTTTGACAAAAATTTTCAAAACATGTATTATATATACACAAAAGTTGTATAGTATGCATATTATAACCAATACTTATCCATACCCAGTTTTATTTGAAAATAGTTAAAGTATGAGCTATGGACAAAGTATATAGCATATATGCATGCCTCCCTATACATATCACGTGCTATGTCCCATGGCACAACGTGGAATGAAGAAATAACTCATGCCAAGCATAGTTGAGTGTCAAGAATAGGAAGTCGACTCACCCCCCCCCTATACTCACGCTTTTGAGGTCTAGATATAGTAGAATTGTAAGAAATAAGGTGGTCGAGGGTGACAAGAAGGAATATAAGTGAGGTATACACAATGATATCGACTCCCCTATACTTAGGCTCAAGTCAGCCTAAGTATGGTAGAGTAATCACATGTGGGGGACCGAATAGAGATGAATGGATCAAGGAGGTTTTCAACAAACATTCTTGCTGGAGTGTGGTTAGAGAGAGTAATAGAGATGAAGAACGGAGTAAAGAAAAGGTAAAGAATCCAATCCATCGTCAGAATCATTCTCAGAAGAATAATAGTCACAAGAAGAGGATCTCCAACTATTGTCGGCTAAATATAAATATCATTTGATAAAAGTTGCACTGATCACGCTTACTAGAACTACCACCTCAGAATCTGACAAGAAATTTGATGACGAATCCTTGGAATTCACCTGGTTCCTAAGATTGAAGGTGAATTTCTTAGTCTGTCTGTTTATGCATGAAGTAACTGGAGGTAGGCCGAAGTTCTCCTCCCTATCACTAATAACCAGTCTGTAAGATGTAAAATTTATGGGTTCCTTGTCAAATCAATTAGGTGTTCATTGACCCATTCATGTAGGGTCAGAACATCTCATGGTAGTATCCTTAGTTTGATTGGGCTTTGTGGACTCATTCCTGGCGGTAGTGTGAGTGATGGTTGGGGATGATGGTGTTACCTTTTGGTGTTCCTGAGTTTTGGTGACAGGAGATTCTCATAAGGGGATAAAAACAATTCATGTTTGTAATTATGTATTCTCACTGTGGTTTTGAACATTTTCTAGTGATGTCATCATCTTTCGGCTCGACAGTCTTCTCATTAGGATCCTTCCCGGGATTTATGCTAGTATTTTATGAGGAGAGGTCTGATCATGCAAAGCTGTTGACTCGGTGGTCTCCTCTTTGTCAGGGTTTTGGATAGGTGGTTGGGTTGTCTCAAGGCAGGGTATGTCATCGGGGGTTGTTCATTGTGGTCCAAGTTCGGGAATCTTATGTCTTAAGTCTCATAATCGATAGCTGCTTTAGCAGAGGCTAAGAATGGCTTTCTTAGAAGAATATGAGACTTAGACAACTCTCCTTGGTGCTTAATGTCAAGGATAATAAAGTCTACTCTATTTGTGTCA
Organism: Ottelia alismoides; assembly: GCA_037367405.1. Lineage (NCBI taxonomy): Eukaryota > Viridiplantae > Streptophyta > Magnoliopsida > Alismatales > Hydrocharitaceae > Ottelia > Ottelia alismoides. The sequence continues at coordinate 736,882 of JAZKJV010010571.1, read as the reverse complement.
CCTCAAAAGTTTGTGACAGCTAAAATGATTCCTCTCGGTCTTTTGGTGGATCAGTAAGGGAGTTGAACGACCACCTTTATTTTTTTGAGTTGTCCAAGTTTGAGTTGGTCAAATACGGATTTCGAGGAGATGTTTAATGTGGAGTTGTCATCTAACCGAACATGAGTGAATATGGTATCCTCAATTTCACATGTGATCCGAGTCAACCACTTTAACTCGATGACTTTTGATTTTTCGATTCATCACAGTTGAACTGGTCATAGGGATTACATGAAATTCGATCCTTTATCGTTTCTTGCCCATCTTTTTAGATGTCAATCGACTCTTCACAAATCTCTTAAGATTACGTGCATACTCTATGACCTTGATTAATGGAAGCTCTACGATCAGACTCTTGCAACATGCTTCCATTTCAATGTTGTCTTTTTTTTATTTTCTGGTTTATTTTTTTGGTGGCTTTGGTGTAATGGTCAGTGGGTTGGTCAACGGTCAGCAGTGGTTGTATATGAGTGTGCAACACATGATGGATCTCAGGTCAGCTTGGTGGTATTCTCACTTCTTATTGATTTTGTATTGTTTGGATGACATTATATATTTTTCTAGTCAAAGCATCAGCTATATGGTTGATTCGAGCATTGTCAAACGTAATAGTCATGACTTGGGAATGAATAATCATACTCTTCATGTCGTGACTCTGGCATGTAATCTTGAGTGGAGTATTGATTATTCCTTACAATTGTGGTCTAGTCACGAGTCATGTTTCCTCGACTTTGGATCTCACTTGAATGGTCAAAGTAAAATTGGTCGTACTCAGGAAGAGAGTCAGCCCAAGTAGGGGATGGAGCAATCAATGAGTTGTCCATTATAATTGGGAATCGTGTTTCTCTGTCGAAATCGGTTACTCTATTTTCCATCCTCATATTTGCTTACTCTATTGTATCCATATAATATTCAGAATTTTTGAGTTGTCTATTCCAAGGAGAAGTGTGGGCATGGGATGGAATGTGTGAGGTGGAGTGGGAAAGATGCCTAGGGGAAATTGTCTCAAAGAGAGGGTCTCCTGGAATGATAGAGAAGAAGATCGAGACATGGTCATGTAAGCAGGACTCATGGAGTCTAGGCATGAATACAAATGTGTGGACATCTTCTAAGAAAAAAGGTGGAAAATGGATTGTGAAACACAATTAGTTGTTTGAAATTGCAAAGTCTTTGACGCGCACAATACAAATACAAGTCAAAACCTATTGTTTCATAGCCTCAACATAGTGGAGGCCATGAGAGTCCAATTGATTATCTTTTCAATTTTAATTGAGTAGTAGAAAAAGATTTAAAAGCGCGTGAAGAATAGGTTTTAGGCTCTACCTTAAGTGTACAAATCGTCTCCTACGTACAACGAGTGGGTTGCTCTCCACCAGCCATAAAGTTAATTTCTATTTATTTACATTTACCTTGATTAGCAGTTTTGATTTTAATTTGATGTTTTCATTGTAGTCTTTAGTTAATCACAGAATATCACGCCTATCGACCAGTCCCAATTCGTTTTAAATCCTAAGTTATAAAACTGAGGGATGAAGGATCGGAAAAGTCGATGCAAGCGTAAAATCAATGATGTGTGCTAAGAAGAAGACTTACAGTGATTCCTCTCGTTCTCCATGAGGGATGCAAGATAAGGAATTTAAATTTTAAACTAAATGCTATGCACAGAGAAAATCATCCTTAGCATATAGTTCTATTAGCGGGAAGAAATTGTGTTTAATTTGGCTGAGTCCCAACGATCTTCTAGTGCATATTAGTTAGTGAAAAATGTACGGCCTAGAAATTGTGAGCACAATAAAAAATAAATATCTAAGCTAGTATGTGCACTTAATATCTATGCCACTCAAGTCGGGCCCCAACCACACAGAATGGGTAGAAACAAGCCCGAAACACCACAAATAGTTCAGTCACGTACTCATGTTTATTACAGATATTAGGATTCAAAGAGAACCATGAAAAAGAAAACTTGCATAAATTTAAACCTAATCTAGTTTCTCTCTCACAGAATAAAAATCCTTGCAGGTTCTTAATTTCAACTTGATAATGCTTCCGAAGTGGCCCTGCAAAGAGAGAATAAGTGGTTACTTTGTGTAGATAGAAATTGCAAGAAAAATAAAATAAAATGCGAAAGAAATTTGACATAAAAATTAATATCATAATAGTAATTACAAAAATTAATTTAAAACCCTATAAATATAGTGTTCCCGACAGCAGCACCATTTTATGAACCGCTTTCCCCCTCTATTAATAAGATCAAATTGTCGTAATATAGGAGGAAGAAATTAGATCAACAAAAACCACCCTTTTGAATAGGTGGAAAATTTAACTTGGTAAGTGTATCAAAGTCGAACTCGGGGAACAATGTTTCTTTAGTTTAATGGTTAAATTAATCTAGGTAATTAAATCATTTGCAATAATAAATTTTATGTCAAAAAATGATGCAAAAAGAAAGAGTTAAAAATAATAAAAAAATGAAACAGATAAATAAATAAAGGAGAAGGTGAATCTGTGAGTAAAGATTTTTAAATGCTCAAGAAATTATTCAATAACCTTAAATAAACTTCACAGATCCCAAATGATTTTCAAGAAAGATATTTCATTCAAAACTCCAAGCTGCGAGCTGAAAGATCAATAAATATGTATCCTTGCAATTTTTGAGATAAATTATTGAAAACAATTATCTAGAAGATTTAATCTCTAATTTCCTTGTAATATATTCCTCAAAGAAATAAATTTAAATCACAAAAAGTAGAGAATGAATAGCAAGAAGCCTTCTCAGTTTGAATCCATGCATGGAGATACATTTCCTCAAAATATGAGTACAAAAATATGTCAAATTAAGCCTGCATAGGTCAATAGATCCTTAAATAGTGTTTTAATTTAATTAAGCTCTGATCTATCCACAAATTATATAAATGAAATAGCATAGGACAAGCTTCAAAATGACATATTGTACATAATTTTTGGATGAAAATTGAGAGAGTTATGAAATAAACAAAATCAAGGGACTAAGATGTAAATAAAATAAAGTTTCTTATCTCAAAATATCCCTTAGAGGGACTTATCTATAGTAATAGATTAGCTGGAGGGGTCCCCTTTGTAATTTGCCCCAAGTAAGGGTGTTTATGTAAACATCAAAAGGTAAAGGGGCACAAGCGTAAATTATCCTAGGTCGCGTGCATGAGGTGTGTGGCCGGGCTTTTCATTAATTACTAGAGAAGAAGGGTGTCCATGGAACAAAAGGTCCCCAACGTATGTGTGTGGCATGTGGAAGCATTGAGATTCGGGCAAAGATTCACCCAACCCTCCACATGGTTGATGCATGTTGCTTCGTTGCTGCCCGAGGCTTGAGGCTTAGAGATGAGGATCGAGAAGAATCTTAAGGTTTGTTCATTTTCAGGGTCCTGGATCAATGGCTCATATGGAAGGAGGACAATCTAATGGAAATTGTAGCATGGCTCTCTCATCTCCTTCATTCTTCTTCCTCGGTCGATGGCCTCTGATTGCGATTGAGGATCACTCCTGTGATAGGATAAGATGGAGGAGCTGGTGGCCAACACATGGTCGCATGTCGAGGTAGACAATCCTCATGCTTCTGATTAGCTCCGGTGACTGCCTACAAATGAGAAGATAAGCTCGAAGCTGAGAGCCTCTGCCTAATTGTGAAGAGCACACAGAAGGGGATGGGTGTGATAGAGCTCATGTGATGTGAAGTGATGGAGAGGAGCTTCGCTCTAGCTGTGAACTCGACCAGAGGTGAAGGGTTCTGGAAGGTAGAAGGTGAAGGTGGAGAGAAGATATGATGAAGGAAGTGGTTGGGAGGAATTGGATTTGTAGGTGATTTTTGGTGTGTAGCAGAGAAATAAAAAAAGAGAGGGGTTGGGGAGAAGATGAGGATACCTGGAGGGGAGTCGGTCAACACCAAGAGATTAGAGTGGTTGATGCCCTCTCTGTGATTGCCTCATTGGCCAGCGAGGATAGCCACGAAGCTCGACTGCTTATCGAAGGTTAGAGCAGCAATCTAAGGTCCATGGCTCTGGATCACGCCTCAAGGAATCAACGTCTGAGTACCTCGGCTATTGTCATCAACCAAAGCCCAAGATTCTCTCTTTGCTCTATTGATTCGAAGAATGGTAGATTTCCCCCAACAGGAGGCGGGAGATGATATTTATAGCAAGAGGGATAACGACTGGAGGCACTTGGGATCCGATGAGTGAGACTCCGGCCTTTAATGGAAGATCTTAATGGAGGTGGGGGTTACATGTAGGAGAGATTCAATGGAAGGGGGATCCGATGTAGATGCATGTAATGGTAGAGATGGATGGCTAAGGTTTCGGTCGTGTGATAACAGAGGAGGAGTGGTGGAGAAGATGGATCTGGAGCAATGGAGGAGGGAGATTGGATGGGGAGTGATCGAAACGATGGAGGAGATGGAGGTTTTGGCAGAGGCTAGTAGTAGGTGTTGTTGGATCGAGATTGATCCAACAATGGGGAATGATGGAGAGGAGGCGTGTACCTTACACGTGAAGAATGCACATGGAGTGCACATGAGGAAGATGGCTTGAGTGGGATAGTTTTAGTCTATTGGATTGAATCTAATCCAAAGGTCGGGAATAGGAGCCCTGGGAGACAAAAGACTAAGACATGGTCAACAGACAGGGGTTGATTGGGCGTTGAGGTAGATGATGAATCTCCATTTCATCACCTTTATTTTTTCATTTTGGCCTTTAAACCCTAGCTAAATGCATGTATATACCACTAATTTGTTAGAATAAACACTCTATAAACTATACAAAATACTATATAAATTACTATATAAATATTGTATTTATTGCCAAAATAAAAGAATAAAGAAAAAAGGAAAAAGAATGAGGTGTTAAGGATACTGAATGACCCTAGCCCCCGAGACTCAGTCATTATGATGACTTAGTGATGAATCCTTATTCATCACTCTTTATTCTTTTATTTTAGCTAAAAACCTTTACAAAACACCATGTATATATTTGTAAATAGAATAATTTACCAAAGAGCATGCATTGTGTAAATATTAATAATTAGCATGTTTTTGTGCAAAAATAAAAGAATAAAGAAATAAAGAAAAAGAGGGAAATATTTTGAATAAATATTGAGTGACCTGAACCCAAGAGAGGGCTTAATATGGGCCTGACCACAAAATAAAATAAGTAGAGAGATATAGGGTGACTCAACCATGTGCAAATACCCCTCTTTGTGTAAATATTTTATTTTCTACAAATAAAAATATTAATGTGTTCCTTTCATTTTGTATATATTTATAAAAATAAAATAAAATGGTAAAAATTATGGAAAAAAATAAAAATAAATAATTTCTCTATCATCAGTGTACATATACCATGTACATAAAATAAAAGATGTATTTATTTCACCCTTGTAAATAATTAATACAAATCAAATAAAAAATCTTTTTATATTCAAAATTTTATGGTGTAAATAAATAAAATATAAAATTGGAATATCTGTACATAAATAAAATAACAAAAATAAAATTCAATAAATACATAGGTATATATACCTGTATATAATAATAATATAATGTAAATACATAATTTATTTTTCAAAAAACTAAATAAAAATTACTAAAAATACTTTGAAAGTAAATAAACATTTTTTATTTTGTAAATATTTTGAAATAAAGCCTTTTCCTATTTTATTTTGAATTTTCAAGTCCTTTTCCAATGGATTTTTCTCATTGGTCCACTGGGGATTGTTGACCCCCGGTCAACTCTCCCCCCAGGACCACACCTTCGCGGATCTGTGCTTTTGACCCGACTTCTCCCATTTTTCATGCCTTGATCCTCCAACCATTTCCCTTAAACCCCGGGCTCCGATTATCCACGATACATCCATGATCCACGCCCGCCATTCTTCCTAGGGATCCGTGCACCACATTTGCTTGCCCCACTCCATTCTTGTCGGTCCCCTACCAGTATAAAGCTTCGCCTTCTTCCGCCATTTGACGCATCTTCGGCCACCATCTTCGATCCCTGTGACCTCCATCTTCTTCCTCGAGTGACAGCGAGTGCGGAGGGTTGTTTGAGAGAGCGATTGGAGGTGTGTACCCCAGGTCCGATGACCCTTGTCGTCGAGCTCCTCCGCCGGCGTAGCCCGAGCCTCTGGAGGCGACGCTCCATCGAGGCGAAGACCACCGAAGATCCAGCATCTCCCCCACAGTCGATTCCGATCATCAAGTATCACCCTTAGGCTCCAGTTCGTCATTTAGAGTTGATTCTTCCATTTTCTATCCGCCAGCTCTGCCCCAGTGGCCGGAGCCCCGCCATTTCATCTCATCTGTACCGATAGATCCCTCGACCCATCATCACCTTCCTTCCACGATCTGATCACCTCGATCTTGGCTATCTGATCCAAGATCGAGTCTGGTTCCTTCCATCGCCTCCACTGGAACCCCCCTTCGCCTTATCCATGCCGCTTCCCTTTGTCATTTCGCAAATAACCCATGTCGGAGTGTTCCTCCGAGCATGAGCGTTCTCTTGGAGGTGAATAAGCGCAGGATACCCCCCCCCCAGACTGCGTCCTCCATTTTTTTCTCTTTTTTCGGCCTCATCAGAATGGTGTCATTGCCGGGGAGCACAGCTTTGTAGTCTTTTTATTTTTGTTTTTGTTCGGTTTTCAGTTCCGCGGCTTTTCCCGTAGCTTTTCTTTCTTTTGCGGCTTTTCGTGGCTTTTGTTTTATTTTGTTTTTCTTTTATTTTTTATTTTTGTTTGTTTTATTTTATTTGTCTTTATTTTTATTTTTGCATATAGTTGCCATCTTATTTTATTTTTGTTTTACTTAGGTTTATAATAATCTGGTTATGACACACTCTTGTTTGATTTCTTGCGAGGGCCGAGGACCGAGGCGGCTTTTCTTCGAAAAGCCAAAGCAACTGCGGAAGCTAAAGGCGGCCCCCTTATGTACGGAGCTGCAGGAGAGAGCGAAAGGTTGAGTAGGAGAGGAGAGGTTTAGGATAGTTTTATTTTCAGATTATTTGATTATTGTAATAATACAGGGATAGCCAGACTCTCAGATACTTGGACTTTATCGGTGACTACCGAGGTCTATTTCACCGAGCACCGGTGTGCTCGGGAGACCTCATCGCGTTTTTCACGAGTTTTCAGTTTTTCTCGCATTTTATTTTAACTGACTGTCTGATTTACGCGATTTTGGCCTTAGCATAGGATTTTCTTCTGATTGTGACGTAATTGATTAGGATCCAAACCCTAATTATCTGCCTACTCCTACTAGATTGTAATTGTACCTAATTAAAATTAATAAAGAAAAAACTAACCTGGTCACTTGAGGGGTCACGTGCCGCTAGAGACCATATACAGCGCTGGTAGGATTGGCATCAGAGACCGGACCCTGACCCCTTCTAGTTGACATGTTAGTTATTGTTCTTCTCGTGTAGAAATTGCTTTGTCTAATGCCGTTTTCCTCGTGCATCATATAGGTAGTTTATTTTCTGCCTTTACTTTTATGCGTGGATCACCCTGCATGTAGAGTGCTGGAGTCAGGTACGTATTTCTTACTCTGCATGCATCATTGATTTCTTCACGCATCGGCTTTTTCGTCTTCTCCCCCATTTTCTGGACTTAAATAATCAGGAGAACCCGAAAAATTCTTTAGTTGTTTGTTTGCTTGAAAAATACTTAAAAAGGAAAAATCATAACATTTGGGACTGCTAAAGCAAATTGGACCTAAAAATCACTTCACCAAAAAAATTTGCATTGGGACAGCAACCCCCACCTTGTATGGTTTGATTGGGCGAGAGAGTGACACGCACACTAGGTAGAGCCATATCCGACCCTTCTTCAGACTACTGCTTCTGGGCTAGTCGTTCTCAAGTGAGGATCACTCCGGTTTCCGGTAAAGCGCGACGCGATATCCTTAACAGAGCGAGCCGATCGGGTAGCCAGTAAATGGTTCGCGGCTTGTACTGGCTGGGAAAGATCTATTTCAGGATCAGGACAGTCTCCTGGGGGCGTTGGATTCCCAACAGCTCGCTTAATCACTCTGTTAGACTGTATTATCACCAAAATAAAAAAAGACCAGATAAAAGACCAAACTCTTACGATCATCAGCTCGCGTCATGTTGGTGAACTTGGGGTTTGTCTGTCTCATCCTGTTTGCTTTCCAGATCCCATCTGCCTGACTCGCTAGATCACGATGATGGGTCAGAGTTCCCTTAGGCAGCCTCTGGCTGTACCGCTTACGAGCACTCCAGCCCGTTCATCTAGGTAGGTTCGTGAGAGCCGAGACCTGCTCTCCAACCCGAGTTCGCTTCCATCCTGTTCCCCCCTGACCACCTTTCTTCTGACAGTCCAGAGGTGCTCGATCAGATAGAGCAACAGACAGATTATATTCCGGCACCTGAGCTTGGGTCTTTTGCCTTTGTAGAGACCATGGCTGGCAACAATGACGACCGCACCGGAGGCCCACGTACAGAGCAGACCTATGCCTTGGACCAGGGTGCGATCAACAACACCTTGATAGCTTCCCTCGAGACGATGCAACAGCAGATCAGGGATCAGGGAGCTTTCATGGTAGAGATGAGGAGAGAGATGGAGCGGATGAGAGCCGACCGCGAGTAGCACAGGCCCGCAGGAGACGGACCAGAGATACCAGATGAGCCTGATGAGCCAGTTCAGTCGGCAGCAGTAGCAAGAGCCAGACCGATGCGGGAGTTACACAACCCCGGATCGACACTTACACACCGGTGGATCGTTCTTCCGGCGATCGTGGGGGACTTCAAGCTCCCTCCGCAAACTATTCAGCTTCTCCACGGGCTCGCGACTGAGGAGCCCCACCTCCACCTCCAGGAATTCGAGATGATCTGCAGCACCGTCCACGATCGGCAGGTGGACGAGGACACCATACGGATGATTGCCTTCCCCTTCTCCCTGGTTGACAGAGCAGCCAACTGGCTGAAGCATTTGGGGAGATTCGTGACGACCTGGGAGCAGCTCCGCATCGAGTATTTGAACAAGTACTATCCACTCGGGTGGACCAATGTAGCGAGGGCCCTGATCAGCAACTTCCCCATGCTCCCCAACGAGCAGTTCCATGAGGCATGGGAGAGGTTCAGAGAGCTTACAGACAGATATCCGCACCACTATATCTCGAAGCCGAACCTAGTTTAGAGCTTCTTTTGCGGGTTGACACCAGAGCTACAGGGCTTGGTGAATGCCTCTTGTGGCAGTTCCTACTTCGCCAAGGATGAGGATCAGGTCTGGGCCATCTATGAGGAGATGGTCGAGAACAACACCGTGATGTCCCAGACTCGACTCTACACTCAGGGACGCCCCCAGCCATAGGTTGTGCAGTTTCAGAGGATAGCACGGGTCGATGCCGGTCCTTCCACTTCGTCCGCGGTAGATGCACAAGCCGAGTCTATAGCTGCCGACATGGGCATCATCAGCGAGAAGCTGGACCGGATCGAGCTGATAGAGAAGAAGCAGTGCCAGGGCATGACGCAGATCGACCAGATGGCACAGACGTTGAGTGGCCTAGAGACACAGATCATGTGTCTCCAGGAGTCACAAACGGCTTCTCAGCCCCGTCTCAGGTCACGAGGAGATCCGAGCAGCAGTGGTAGCTCGTCCCAGCACTCCAGTCAGCCTAGACAGGTTCACCATGTCCAGGTGGAGTCGTTCCAGCAGCCACCACAGTACGTCCAGTCACCACCATCCCAGGACACTCAGATTGTGGTGTATCAGCTGAACAGCCTCTGGTAGTACTCCCCCTGCCCTCTTACGAGCAGGAGTCGTTGATGGAGGTACGATCGACCCCAGCCTGGTATGATGGTATCCGATGAGACCATCCCGGATTCCGCTGGTCGGCCGGAGGCACCACTTCCCAACAGCGGCATCCAGTTCAGGGTGGCCAGTACGGTCAGCAGCGTGAGCAGCACCAGCAGCCCCAGCCCCTAGTTCAGTAGCAGCAACAGTCATCCCACTACCAGCAGTATGGTCCTCGTCCCTATCAGCAAGGACATCCTTGGAGGCGAGAGAAGCCTCAGTAGTAGTATCATCAGCAGTACCCCTCTCACCCTCACCAGCAGCAGCAGCAACCTCATTACCAGAGAGGCCACCCGTCAGGTTCTCATGGGCCGACCTATGAGAACCCCGCCTTGGATGATCTATCCCGCCTCATGTGCAAGCAGCAGGCTACCTTTCGACAGGAGATGGACAAGTTCCGTTAGGAGATGAGGGAGATTGTGAGAGGGGAAGGCTGCCATCCCTGCCCAGATCGAGCCGAACCCGAACAACCTGAAGAGGAAGTCTGAGCAGGTAGAGTTCACATAGACCACCACTCCTAGTGATTCACTTGGTAACATTTCTGCATATCTGTTTGATGCTGACTTTGTTACACATAGGAGCGGTAGGATGCCAGCAGGCGGCGCCTCATCTGAGCGACGACTCGATGCTACTTCAGGAGCGCCAGGTGAGGAGGAGAGCGGTGCTGATGCCACTAGAGATGACGATGGTGGTACTGACGCCACCGCAGATGTTGATCCAGCTGACGGTACTGAGGCCGTTGTTACACCAGATGGAGGAGGTGGTACTGATGCCACCACACTTGTTGCCGAGCCAGAGCGTAGTACTGATGCCGCAGATCTAGATGCCGAGGGTGGTGCTGAGGCACCATTACTTCTACTTCTAGTCCTGTTGTTTTTCCTTCTGTGCATGTACCTCAGGACGTTTCTGTGAATAAAGGAAAGGGTTTGATTTATTTTGATCCATATGTGTTGCATGATGATGTATGTGTGGATTCTGTCGTGCTTGAGCAGCCCAGATCCTCTCCTAGTCCTTCATCTAAGAAGGACCCAGCAGTCCCCTTCCCCCAAGCACTTCGCTTGGCTAAGGGAACCAAAAAAGACCCAAAAAAGTCCCACCAGCTAGAGTTCAGCCAGCACATGATGGACAGATTTCAGATACAGCTGACTCTACATGAGGCCTTGGAGCACATCCCTCTCTTCTAGAGATCACTCAGAGACAAGACCATTGTTCGGAGGAAGAGGAGGAACCACTAGTCAGAGATCCATATGCTCACTCACGCAACTTGCTTTGCGATTCAGAACTGTCTGCCAGCCAAGAGGCCAGATGCATGAGCCCCGTATGTCAGATGACATATCCATGAGTAGAGGTTCGATCGTACTCTATTAGACAGAGGGTCTTCGATCAACCTACTTCCGGCAGCCCTACTCGACCGCTTCGAGTTGGGCCCTCTACGACAGAGCAGGACGGTCCTTCAGTTTGCTTATCGATCTGTCAAGAGGTCGAAGGGGTTGCTGAAGGACATTATCGTCATGATTCAGGGCCTGAAATTCCCCGTGGACTTCGTTGTGTTGGACATGGAGTTCCCTGAGTCCGTGACCGATACCCCCATCATTTTAGGGTGTCCGTTCTTGGCCACAACCAAGGCAGTATCCGATCATGATAGTGGGAAGGTATACTTTCGCGTCTTGGGCGAGAATATACAAATAGAGACGATTGAGGAGATTAGAGCTAGAGATTCGGCTTGCTCCAAGACGACATCAGATTCAGAGTAGATGACAGAGGCAGGGCGAGACATCCACCAAGACTGCAACTTTGTGATCACAGATGACAAGGCAGTTTGGGCAGACCCAGTAGCACAGGCCATCCTCTCACCTGCAGAGTTTGTTGATTCACAGATGACAGCAGAGGAGAGCTTGGAGAGTGCACCCCTGGTCCAGGATACATCTCAGGCAGCAGAGCCAGTTCCCGATCGTGAGGCAAATTTTCGTGATTCTGATACAGATCCCTCAGAGTCAGATTTCGAATGGGCTGAGTTTGATGATTTGATACCGTGTCTAACTTCCACAGAGCCTACAGCTAGGGAGGAGGCTGATTCCACATAGAGCAGAGACACACCAACATAGCAGCCTTCGCCTGATTCAAATTGTGAGCGAGAGTTCTCATTCTCCTATGCAGATTTGGCCGCATTCACTCAGACCTTTCAGAGGCCAGATCCACCAGCACCGTGTTGTCCAGAGCTGAAGCTGCTTCCTTCAACGTTGAAGTATAGGTTCCTTGCGAGCGAGCATGAGATGTACCCAGTCATTATCTCAACGGATTTGACTGGAGAGCAGGAATCCCGTCTGATGGGGGTTCTTGAAAAGAACCGCAAGGCGATAGGATGGAGTGTAGCCGATCTCCAGGGGATAAGTCCAGCCATGTGCTCCCACCATATCTATCTCGAGGAGGATGCGAAGCCGTCACGTGAGTTCCAGCGGCGGCTGAACCCGAACCTTCGAGATGTTGTCATGAAGGAGATCTCGAAATGGTGGAGCACCGATTTTATCTACCCCATCTCCGACTCCAAGTGGGCCAGTCCATTGCATGTGGTGCCCAAGAAGACAGGCATCACCATAGTTGTTAGTGAGTCTGGAGAGGAGATCGCTACCTGGGTACCCACTTCTTGGTGGGTCTGTGTGGACTACAGACGATTGAACCATGCCACCAAGAAGGATCATTTCTCCCTGCTCTTTATTGATCAGATTATTGAGAGGCTGGCAGGGAAGAGCCATTACTGCTTCTTGGACGGGTACTCCGGATACAACCAAGTGGCAATTGCGCCTGAGGACCAGGACAAGACTACCTTCACCTGTCCCTTTGGGATATATACTTTCAGACAGATACCCTTTGGATTGTGCAACGCTCCAGCGACATTCCAGAGGTGCATGTTGTCCATATTTTCGGACATGGTGGGGGAGTGCTTGGAGGTCTTCATGGACGACTTTTCGGTCTACGGCGACGGATTCAATTCTTATCTTGACTGCCTAGACCACGTCCTCCAACGATGTGTTGAGGTGCACCTGGTGCTTTCTTGGGAGAAGAGTCAATTCATGGTGACTCAAGGGACGGTGCTTGGCCATATCATCTCCAACAGGGGCATGGAGGTTGATCCGACCAAGGTGGATATCATTAGGAAACTCAGTCCACCATCCAACTTGCGGCAGTTCCGGTCTTTTCTGGGGCACGTCGGTTTCTACCAACGATTCATTCATGATTTTAGCTGGATTGCCCGACCGTTGACTGTTCTGCTGACGAAAGTTACCGAGTTCATTGTGGATGATAAGTGTCTAGCGTCATTTGAGACTCTCAAGAGTCTAGTTGTATAGGCTCCTGTCCTGCAACTGCCTGATTGGTCTCTCCCATTCGAGATCATGGCGGATGCCTCCGATTTTGCCGTAGGGGTCGTGCTGGGACAGAGGAGGGATTGAGTTCCCTTTGCTATTCACTACGCTAGCTAGACTTTGGATGCCGCTCAGTGGAACTACACCGTCACTGAGAAGGAGATGCTAGCCGTAGTGTTCGCCCTAGATAAGTTCAGATCTTGCATCATTGGATCGAGAGTGACTATCTTCACTGATCATATCGCCATCAGGTACCTCATGGCAAAGAAGGATGTCAAAGCTAGATTGACCAGATGGATCCTTCTACTCTAGGAGTTTGATATAGAGATTAAGGACAAGCCTGGAGTCAAGAATGTGGTGGCGGATCATCTCTCCCGATTAGAGTATCTTGAGGATTCTGAGCAGATTGAACCTATTTGTGAGACCTTCCCAAATGACACGATCCTTGCTATCGCCTCTCTCCCGTGGTACGCCGATATTGTGAACTTTCTTGTTGCCAAGAAATTCCCACAACATTGGCCCAGGCAGAGACTTGAGACCTTTCTCGCGAAGGCCAAGTTCCACCACTGGGAGGATCCTGTCCTTTATCATGAAGGAGGGGATAGTGTCTGGCGTAGGTGCATTCCTTAGGAGGAGCACCACAGCATCCTCACTTACTGCCACAAGCTTGAGGCAGGAGGGCATCACTCTGGGAGGAGAATGGCACAGAAAGTGCTCCAATCTGGCCTATGGTGGCCTACCCTCTTCAAGGACTCTGATGAGTTCGTGAAGAGGTGTACTGACTGTCAGAGGATGGGCACTTGTGGACAACGTGATATGATGCTGATGCAGCCCATTCACTTCTGTGAGCTTTTTGATGCATGGGGAATCGATTTCATGGATCCATTCCCTAGGAGTCAGGGATTTGAGTACATTCTGTTGGTCGTGGATTATGTTAGTCGTTGAGTTAAGGCCATCCCCGCCCGAACCGCAGATGCTAGGACTGTTTGCAGATTTTTTAGGAAGAATATCATTTCATGGTTCGGGGTACCTCGAGTGTTGATATCTGACAGGGGGTCTCATTTCGTCAACGACAAGGTAAAGGCCCTTGCTAGCGAGTTCAGCATAGACCATCGAGTAGCCACACCGTATCATCCACAGACCAATGGTCTTACTGAAGTGTCGAATAGGGAGATCAAGACTATATTGCAGACGGTCGTCCGCCCTGACCGAAAGGATTGGTCACAGCTTTTGGACTCGGTCTTGTGGGCATATCGGACGTCCTTCAAGACACCGTAGGGTACGTCTCTCTTTCGCCTTGTTTGTGGCAAGCCCTGCCATTTACCTGTTGAGCTTAGACATAGGTCACTCTGGGCAGTCGCAGACATTATCATGGATCCAGTGAGTGTAGGAGATCAGAGGAGGGCAGAGTTAGCAGCCCTGGAGGAGCTTCGTGATGCAGCCTTTTCGAGCAGCCTACAGTACAAGGAGAGAGTGAAGGAGTGGCATGATTCTCATATCAGCCACAAGCAGTTTGAACCAGGACAGCGAGTATGGTTGTTCGATGCCAGGCTGAGATTATTTCCAAGGAAGCTATAGAGCAAATGGAAGAGACCTTATTTTGTTAGAAAGGTACATGACAATGGGAGTATTGATATATCCGAGTTGTCTTCTGAGAGTACCTTTCATGTTAACGGGCAGCGGCTCAAGCCATATCTAGATCATGAGCCGCTGGTCGTTGACGTTGCCCCGATTCATTTTGCATGAAATGTGGTCTCTTGACTCACATCTATTGCATCTCACGCCTAATTATCATTGTTCCTCTGACTTGTATAGATCCAGTTGTCCATATCACACTATTCTTCAGTCCAACACCACATTCACATCTTCGACGTTGCTATACTTAGGGTGCACTTTACCCTAAGTATAGGGGGTGTGAGACTTTTGAGTTTCTTTTGATTCATTTCGACCTCTGCTTTGTTGCCTATACTTAGGGATATTTTACCCTAAGTATAGGGGAGGTAGACCCTGTATATTCTCACTCGGATTTTCCTTTGTGTACAGCCTGCTATACTTAGGATTATTTGATCCTAAGTATAGGGGGAAATCCCGAGAGCCTCTTGTGTTTTCTATTCTTTCATTCATCTTTGTATATGGCCTTCCTTTTCACTTCCCTATACTAAGCATGAGTTATGTCTTCTTCATCGCTCTTGACTCTGAGGACATC
Source organism: Ottelia alismoides (assembly GCA_037367405.1). Taxonomy (NCBI): domain Eukaryota; kingdom Viridiplantae; phylum Streptophyta; class Magnoliopsida; order Alismatales; family Hydrocharitaceae; genus Ottelia; species Ottelia alismoides. The sequence continues at coordinate 721,444 of JAZKJV010010571.1, read as the reverse complement.
GTTCGAGCTAAGTATAGGGGGGTGTGTATATATTTCATACATACTTTAGCAATAACTCGTACTTTGTGTGAGTGTGTTAAGAAATAAAAATGGCTAAAATCCAAAAATCCATAAAAATTAAAAAAAATTCCTTGTAAATAAAATTCTTATTGCACATACATAGCTAGTGTACAAAATTATTTTTGTAAAAATGTTTGTAAAAAGCTTTTGTGTAAATAGTTTGTAAATATTTTGATATCAAAATTATGTATATAGTACAAAATTTTTGTAAAATGTTTTGAAAATCAAAAAGTTTGCAAAAACCTTTTGTAAATTTGTGTGAATACTTTGCAAAACTTGCATTCATGCATACATCCATGTTTTCAAAACATTTTTCAAAAATTTTGCACGTGTGTAAATATTTTGTAAATTGCATCTTTGTAAATACTTGTATAGTTTTTCCTGGATCATAGTTGACATTTAGCCTGGAATTAAATTGAAAAATGGAGCTTGGTTAAGATCTTAATCCACCTAATTACAAGAGGAACTTTATAGGGCTTAGGGTTGAGACTTTTCAAGTCCATGGTGACTTAATTCTTTGAGTCCACTAGGCTATGATCATATGTCATCTCGATGAGCCTAAGTAGAGCACTTAACAACACACACATGACTCATATTGACAATGGCTTTACTTGGACCCACACTTTACACTGAGCTCTCTACGGATGAGGTGGTGAGGAGGCAGTCTTCCTTGACTTGGGGTAGCATATGAGGGTAGTACTTCTAGGAAGAACCTCTTTTCTTCTTATAGTGAAGGAAGTGCGTCTCAACTTATTCTGGTTGCCATGAGGTCTAACGACAGGAGTTGTGGGTTGCAATAATGCTTCAAAAGAGGGATAGTCTACTGGCTCAAGAGGAAAAACTCCTTATGTATATATGCTGCACTTTGTAGATATGTTGTATATATGCACAAAAAAATGCAAAAAGAAAAGAATAACTCCAAAAAATTGGTGGGTCTGATAGAAAATGATAATCCAACCGGAGTGTATATAGTGCAATAAGCAAAGCTTGAGACTCATGTTCCATCTTACGTAGCTTGCAGCAGGGAGACTCGAAGCGGAAGGCTCCCAGGAGGACGATGGGCCAATCAACATGAAGAATGAAGGCCGGAGTGAGGAGGAACAATTGATCGAAGCAAGGGCAAGGAGATGTTCTTCCCTGTTCTGCTCCAAACCCAAGCGTCATCTAATGCCAAACACGGCCCAGATCTAATCTGGGTCGTTTATTCCATGTGAAATGCTACTTCGCCCCAGCCATCCATCAAGTTAAGTGGCGGCTACGTGGCGCCTCCACACCGTTCCCTTCCGTCGATTAATGGGGTAGTATCACAAATACCCATCTGCCTTTTTTAGTTTACTTTTTAGTCCTACAAAAATAATTCTTAGTGTAAATAAATGAGTACATTTTGCAAGAAGACCCATAAGCATCTTTGATATTACGTTTTGGTCCTTGCCAACTAAGCTCAGTGGTCGCCCACGTGAGGTGGGCATTTTGTTTACATACCCTTGCAGGTTTTTAATATTGCAATTTAATATTAACATTTTCAGTTTCAATTATAAATTTATGGGTAATTTGCATGTAATTCTTCGTATTTTGTATTATTTGTAACAATGTGCCTGGCAGTTTAAATATTTTTTTGCACAATTATCTAATTTTTAAATACCATCCATGCTCCAAAATTAGAAAAAAATAGGATAAGGTGCCTAAATGTATACTCTTTCACTCTATATAATTAATTTTGTATTTTATGCACTTCTCCTATTTATTAAAAATCAAAAAGAGCACATTTTGTCCATAATATGTTTAAAAATCCAAAAAATATAAAACCTTTTTGAAAAATTCCAAAAAAATATATTTTGATTATTATAGTATTTATAACTCATATAAAAAATCCCTAAAAATAGAAAAAGAAAATATCTAAAAATTTAAAAGCTCTAAAATCCTTATAAAATTATAAAAAATCTTCTAAAAATCCAAAAATATTTACTTCTGTCTTAGATTTTTTTATATTATAATTATTTATTAAAAATAATTTTGGAAAACTTTAACTCTATTTAGTATTTTTAAATTCCAAAATAATCCATATTATATATTATAATCTGGATTGTTTTGACTTTTATAGTATTTGACTTTATATAGTATTTATAGCTCATATCAAAAATCCTTAAAAATAGAAAAAGAAAACAACTAACAAATTTAAAAGCTCGGAAATCCTTATAAAAATTATAAAAAAAACTTTTAAAAATCCAAAAATATTTACTTCTATCTCTGATTTTTTGTATTATATATTATTTATTAAAAATAACTTTGGACAATTTTGAATTTATTTAGTATTTTAAATTTCAAAACAATCCAGATTATTTAAAATGTCCCTAATTTTGTATATTTTGGACTTGAAAAATATATAAAATAAAAAAATACCTGAAAAATCAAAAAAAAGTAGAAAATATAAAAAACCCCAAAATAATTTTTTTATAGATTTTGATTATTTTTAGCTATGTTTATAATTATAACCAATATGTATTATATACCTATATATGGCTTATATATTAACTATTTAAAAATCCTTATAAATATTTTTAATACCTAAAAAATAAAAAGGATTGTACCTTAGGGTATTTTTCTAGTATTTTCATATTTATTATATATATTCTATATATCAACCTTGTATCATATATACATTATCTTATATATATTCATATACTCTTATATATATCTATAGAATATTATATAATATTAAAATTAGAAAATTACAAATTAAATATATATATAATTAAAAATCAAAAAAATTATAAAACCAAAAATCCACACAAAAAGACTAGTAGACACTTGTGTATATAATTCACTTTGATTAGAAATAAGCACTAGGCTACTCTGTTTGCTCTCTATGGTTCGACCTCTACATGCTTACACATTATACACCTTTGTTTGTAGAGTAAAATAAATTGTACTTCACATTTTTGTTATTCATTGATTATTCATATGTTGTGGGTACTTGTTTATCGACCTCAAATTTCGTGAGCGATCACCTCAACGATAATATATTCTCGCACTCCGTGAGGATATCTTAGACCCTCGCAGAATCCTTGTCATCAAATGGCACTCTTGTCGGGGAGCAACGTGTTGTAGCCTAATTTGTACATATTTGTCTTTTCCTTTTATTTTTCTTATACATAATTTTCTGCATTTTTCTTACATGTACATATTTCAGCTCTTATTTCTTTGAAACGCATTATTTATTATCCGTGTTAGTACCTCTCTTTGTGTGTTTTTGATGCAAGGGACCGCCATGCAAGGACGACTTTTTAGGAGGTCGATGCAGTCAAGCTTGGTGTAGACCGGTCTTCTTGCCCTGGCCAGTATGAGATACAGCAAGCATAGTAAGGAGAATACTTAGCATTGATCTTAGCTTAGGATTTTTTTCGGTGAGAGAGTGATTTATTATTCATTGTTATTTGTAATAAGACAGAGACTTGGACATTAGACTCTAGACCTAGTTTACCGCGTATCTATTCACTGGGGGTCCTTGTGGTTTTCTTCGAGTTTTCTCCACCTTCTTATTTATACCTATTTTTCTTTTTATTTTCATTTGTTTTCTGATGTCTGAGTTTTCTTCCTTTATTTTTATTTGTTTTGTGTGCATGAAGCCCATAGATTTTAGGACTGCTTGTATCGTTACTTAGGTCCAAAACCTAATAAGAATCGTGTTCATATAGTCTTTTACATTTGGATCTAGTCAAATTAATAATTATCAGCTATTTAGACTTGAACCCATGCACCGAGAGAGGCACCATACAACGCTAGCAGGACCCATTGTGGAAGGCATCGAGGTGTCTCCAAGACCGGACTCTCAGGTTCATTTCTGAACAATTAACATTTGGTTCTTTGTGACTATAGCACTTCATGCTTACGGTGATTTTTCGATTGCACACCGCCATGTAGATAGGCTTAAAAATTATGTTTTGCATACCACTTGGAGAGAGCTGGGAAGTACTGTAAGTCCTCTAACTCTGCATGCATCATTAGAATTTATGATGAGATTTCCATCATTGAATCGACTTGCATGGCTTTTTCGCTATCTCCCTCTGATTTTGAAAACATATGGCTTAAATAAAAATTCACAAAATGTTAGATACTTGTATGCAAAATATCAAAAAAGTTAAAACCTAAAAACTAAAAGAAAGGGATTGTTAAATAAACTTTGACCTTAATTAAAATCTGTAATGGATTGCATTGTTTGGGGTTCATAAAGCCCTCATTATTTTCAGGTACCTTAGGAGGGGACCAAAACCCCTCCCATGAACGAGGCGCGACCCGCTAAGGATTAGAGCCCAAAAACCAGTATGTAACTACCTTGTGTATCGCATGGATTTTTGAAGTATTGGCGCTTCTATCGTACGTAATTGAGTAGGACCTGGTCAACGATGATGTTCTCGCCTTGTGTAGAACGTCGACCTTGTCTGAAGTATTGAGCTTTGACATGCCCTCACGGGTGTGTCTGTCTCGTAGTCTCGCATCCGAGTAGGGCCTTGCATGCTCACGGGTGATTCCATTACAAGCATGGTCCGCAATATTGGTTTCATGTATCGGCTTCCTCACTCTCATTCTTTGGTTGAGTAGGGATCCATAACGGGTTACAAGGACCTCAAAAAGTGCATAAGAATAGTTACAAAGGAGGAGGACAAGTATGAGATACTTTTCCGACAGTACTCTCGCTCCTATAAGCTTAGCGTCTAAGGACTTGCTAAAATATATGCATGAAATAACAACTCTAAAATGAAAAGATAAAAATAGTTGATCCATGCAGCTTCACATGTGTAGAGTTGGTGAAGCCAATTTTCATTGTATATTGCATGGATCAAATTAAGGTTCAAAGATTAAGTCCAGCACACTTGCGTAAATTTGTCTTATGTGTTTCCTTTTGGCCCCATGCTCATTTCGAGCCTTTCTATTATTTTTACATTCCTTTTATTCCCCGTTGACCATCGTATCCTTCCCCCTGCATCGATCCTTCTTTTCCTGCATGATGTTAATCCATGGATGGTCCAATTGAGACTTCACCGACACCTACATCGATTCCATGGACTCGGCATCGTAAATAATTCGAGACGATTCCTAGAGAACCCAATTTGGACCTTGTGAACTGATATCCAGACTTCTCATCTTCTTTCCACTATTTCTTTATAAACTGGAATAATTCTCATACTATTTCCTCCCATTGTGAATGGAGATCGATTTTAGTCTACATCTTTTACTCCATTCACAATTGTTTGGGATTAACCTTAATCTCAAATTCATCACTTCAACTGATATTCAATTTCACAGTGGTATGATTGGAATTTCCTCTTGCAATACAGATAGAAGACAGTCCTGGATCCCAATCAAGAGTTCATTTCATCAGACTCAGGCCTACATATGGCTCCAGGTGTAAAGGGAAAAGGATCGGGATATCAGCCTCTACAGATGGAGCAGGTCTAGCACCCAATCAAAATCAAGTTAGTGCTCAATTGTTCGCATCCATCCAAGCCATAAAACAGCAGCAAACTGAGCAAGCCTTGGCTCGAACCGCATTTCAAGACATACTGAATGATTTGAGGAACAGACCAAGAGGAGGCGGAGGAGAGGATGAAATACCCTGCAATGATGGAGAGGATGAGGAACAAGGAGCTGAGGTTCCAAAGCCTACATCGAAATAGACTTACATTCCTGGAGACAACCAGATGGCCGAGTGGATTTGTATTCCATCGATACATGCTTACTTTGAGCTCAAGCCTCAGCTCCTTTCTATTCTTCCTGGATTTCATGGAAACATTAATGAGGAGACGTACATTCACCTGCAGTCGTTTGCCCGCATCTGCAGAATAACGTATTACCCTAACATTCCATTTGGTGTAGTCAAGATGATCGTGTTTCCCTTCAGTCTCCAAGATAAGGCCCTATATTGAGTCAACCATCTAGAGAAGGTCATGACGACCTAGGAGGGATCTTAAGTATGCATTATTCCACAAGTTTTACCCTCTAGGTCAGCTCAACCAGATGCGAGTCTGGATTAGCAGCTTCCCCCCATGCTACCACGAGGTCTATTCATGAAGCATGGGAGAGATTCAAGGATCTGCAGGAAAAATGCCCCACCATGATATACTGAAGAACCAGCTTGGTCCAAAGCTTCTTCGAGGGCTTCACTACAGAGAGTCAGAGGCTTGTCGACAATGCATGTGATGGATCCCATTTTAATAAGGGTGAAGATGTCGTCTGGCACCATGCTTAACCAAAGGCAATCCCAGATCCTCCACAAGCATGTCCATATGGCAGCGTCTCAGGAAGCAGACAGAGATGAAAGCTCCAACCTCAGCATCATTGGGGGCCATCTGTCCAAGGTGGGCATCATCGAGAAATGATCACAAGATCTGGAGAAACTAGCAGTGACCGAACAAAGAAATCGGAATATGGACTAATTAGATCAGATCACCGAGCAACTGGAGTTGCTGGTGAGTACCATCAATGCTTGCTAGTCGGCAACTCCACCATCTGAGACTCCAACTGAGAAGAAAGAAGAGTAGCCCATGCAACATCAGTCTCAGCCCAGTTTACAACAGCCAACGGTTGTTGAGATGACTTTTGCGAGGGTCTAAAATAATATCCTCATGGAAGGTGAAGATAAAATGTCATTGAGGCGACTGTTCACAAGAGTCAAATCGAATAATAATAAACCCACAACAATGTACCTAAAATCCAAAGATCATTTGACTTGCTAGTCCAAGTTGATTGTCTATCCAAAATTTTCTTATACCCTGACAAGTACAGTAGGGGTCGAACATAAGAAACAACTTAGGATAGACAATCAAAAATTGGCAAGAAAGTCAAATGATTTTTGGTATTTTTGGATTTTTAGATTTTTGTGGGTTTTCAATTTTATAAAAAAAAAGAATTTTGTTTTTTTATTTTTTAGTTGTTTTCAATTTTATACACATTTATATTTTTCTGCTTTTAATTTTTTCTTTTTAATATCTAATATAAATATATATTTAAATATATAGACAATATAGAGTGGTACAATTATAAATACTAATAAAAATAAACAAAAACCATTGAAATAAATGTTTTTGTATTTTTTATATTTTTGTACTATTTTTGTGATTTTTGAAGAATTTCTATGGATTTTTAGTATTTTTAAAGTCAAAAATGGTAAAACAATGAATAAGATAAATGGTCTGAATTATTTTGGAAGTTAAAAATAACAAAAAGGTCAAAATTTTCCAAAACTATTTTTAATCAATAATAAATATAGTAAACAAAATTTAGAAAAAAAAAACACAATTTTGGATTTTTTTATATTTTTTATGATTTTTAGTTGGATTGTGGAGCTTTCTAATTTTTAGCCTTTTTCTTTTTCTATTTTTAGGGATTTTTGCCTCAGAGTAAGAAAATACAATAATAAACAAAATATATTTTTGGGGAATTTTTCAAAAGTACGCAAGGGGCTCCGGGAAGGTCGAATGGAGCTGTGATACCGGGAGGGAGTTTTGGAGCTCGATGACCCCTGCAAAGTTGTAGTTTCTCTTTGTTTTCTGGAGAATGTTATTAACAACAAGGTGAAGCCAAAGAAGGCTTTTAGGGGTGAAATGGATGCAAAGTGAAGCAGGGTTATGTGTCTCCAGCGAGCGGTGGAGTTGAGACATGAATCTCTCAATCTGTGTGAGATAGAGAGGAAGGAGGAGGTGTGGGATGTTCAATAGGCGAAAGGGAAGGATATGGAAGCGTGAGGTGAGGCAGAGCGTGATGGGAGTGGCTGGAACTGAACGGCATAGCCGGAGCTCCGGTGAGACAAAATTTTTTATTTTACGAAATATAAAACAAAATTAAATGCAATAAGGGATGACTCTATGCTACTAATACTCTAAGGGATCCTTCGGCACCCGGGCTAACCTCCCTTTGGGGAGGTTTACCCCCCAAAACCCTCTCCAACTCTCACTTGTGGGGCCTACTTTCCCTCTTTTTTGTACATTAAATAAATCATTTTTTCATCCATTTCATTTTTTTTCATATAAAAATTATAAACTATTCAACTTCTACTCACTTTTTCAAACTTCAATGCAATCACATCACAATAACTACTCACTTTTCCAAACTTCAATACAATCACATCACAACAAACCCGACCAACCCCTAACCCTCTATCCAAACACCAAAATACAAAAACGGTTTACCCTCTCCCAGTTTAACCCGGGCTAACCCAGTAACCAAACGCACCATAAGGAATCAAAAGACAGAAAGAATGGGGAAGAAGCTCACCGGAAGCACACCTGGAGCTGAGCTTCGGGCGGAGCTAGCTGTGGAGATAGATCTCTCGATTCTACACACCAGGAGGCTCGACAAACCATGGAGAGGGTAGTCACCAGGAACCTCAATCCAAACTAGGGTTAGGGATTCCTGAAGCGGAAGAGTATCAAAGATTCAAGGGAGCTCGGAGGAGATACTATATACTAGTCAACTTCATCGGGAAATGGTGCTCGATCCATAGGTTCATCGACCAAGAAATGAGGTGCGCATGAAAGTGCATTGATCGAGGTACAAAAGTCAAGAAGAAATTGAGCAAAAATAGTGCAAGGATTAGGCGAGAGAATTCGAGGAAGATCGGTCAAAATTTCTGACATCTACATAACCAAGGAGGAAGAGCAGTTGACATGGGATTAGGGTTGATCCCTGATTAGTCCACATTTAAATCCCTTATTAACTCAATTAAAAATAGTAAATGATTTTATAAATTTTTTATTAAAACATAAAAAATGTTTATTTTTTATGTAGTATTTAAATACGATTTTTATTTATTTTTATGGGTTTATTTTTTACAAGTTATTTTTAAGGGTGTATTTATAGGTATATTCACCTATATTTTGTTTGTTTTATTTTTATTTTGTATTTTTGAGTTTATTATTTTTTTTCTTAATTATATATTTATGACTTATTTTTTATAGATAAACATATTTTTTGTATTTTTTCTGATATAATATGCACACTTAAATAAATAGAAGTATATTATATACATGTAAAAATATAGTATATTTATCTATGTATTTATATAGACTATTTTATTTTTGTGTTTTCTTTATGGTTTTATTCTATTATAAATATGTACATATATTACAAATATTTACAAAATTATAAAATTATAAAAATTATAAAAATAAATAAATAAAATGAATATTTTATTCAGATAGTATCCAATAGTGGTCCAAAACCTAACTTTTTAATCTTAACTCTAAATTAAATTAAACCACCTTCATTAAATAGATTATTAAAAGTTATATACATAAGGTGATTTTGATACATTTTGAGTTCATATGGAGAAGATATGGGTCTGGGTAGTTTAGATTTTGGATTTTTATTTAGAGTGTAAAAAGCACAATGTATATTATTTTTATGTGAATTCAATTTTGTATATTTATTTGTATTTTTATCTACAATTTCATGTACAAAGTTTATTGATTTGAGCTATAAATACTAAAGAACAAAATAGGTCCCAAATAGGACTTATTGATGATAAAAGTTGAGGATCTATTGGATTTTTTGCCCTTATCTCTGTACATTTTATTTCTTGACAACCCAGTCATCAAGATGCCTAGGTCTAGGGGTTTATGGTCATAAAATACCTTTAGAATTTTATTATTTTTCATTTATTTTATTTATTTTATAATTTTGGTATTAAAAACTATATTTCATATAAAATAAATGGAATAAATAATGATTGCTAATTTGTAAAAAAAATAATATTATTTACATGCATTTAGCTAGGTTTTTTAAGGACAAAATGATAGAATAAAGGTGATGAAATGGAGATTCATCACCTCCTTATACTTGCCTAAAGAAAAGGAAAAGAAAGAAACTGTATTGATTTTAATTTTCAAACGTGTCTTCACAAAATCATAGTTTGGAGCTTAAGTCGGACGTTTAGATTTTAGGTGTGGTCGGAACCTTATTGGGAATGGATTTGAAACACAACATCCTCCGAGAATCATAAAACTCTGCTCAAGTCTCCTCAATAGCCAAGTCAGAATAGATCAACTCATACGCAAACCCTTGTGACTATGAATCTATCTTGGACAGTGTGTGTGATATGTAGCTCTCCTTGGCTGAAGCAGTAAAAGTCAGTCTTCTCTAATATGGTGACCCTAATTCCCCAATCCAAAACTCTTTCCTTGAGAAGCGAGGTATTTCCTTTTAAGTTCAAGTGATAACCAACTCGAGAAGAGGAGGTGGAGAGAAGAATGGGCAGTTGCCAGTGTGTCTACCTATCCTAGGATGTTTGACCAATGTAGCCAAGTCATCCAGCTACATGCGCACAAATATCTGACTTTGAAGCTCAAGCTTGTTTATTGACCATACAAATATGTACAATCTGGCAGACATTTTATTTTCAATCAGGCCTGACCACTTTTTTGGAGTTTTTTTTTCCATTTTTTTAATAATATATACAACATCATTTGCATGTAGACTTTTTCCTCTTGAGCTAGTGGTCTATCCCTCTTTGGAAGTTTTATTGCAACCCACAACTTCTGTCTTTAAACCTCATCGCCATTCGATCGGGTTGGGGTACAATGGCGACAAATGTGTGACTTCTGATGTTTTCATTGGCTTATGTCTCATGCGGGCAAATCCAGCCCTCTACCACTTCAACTGAGGTGAGTAAAGTGAAAAGTGCAGGTGTGCAATCTAGGTCATTATCAACAAGAGTCATGCGTGTGCTCCGAAATACTTTACTTAGGCACTCAAGATGACATTGAACTAAGTCTCGTTATCTCAAAGAATAAAGTCAAATAGACCTGACGTACCTCAATTCCAGTTCCTAAAAGGTTCATGTGATTAAGAATATTAAGGTCCAACCAAGCTCCAATCTTTAGATTTTACTTAGACTTGTTCAATTATCAAACTCAATTCAAAAAATGTGAACATTATGCACAATGCAGAAAATATTTTTATGATGTAATTTTCAAAGTTTTTGAACTTTTTATGGATTTTTGAAAAAGATTTTTCAAATTCAATCAAATTTTAAAAAAAATTGCAAATGTTTTTGGGATCTTTGATTTTACAAAATTTTAGGGATTTTTCAAAACAAAATATTTTGGAAAAAGAGGTAGGTATAGATATTTACATGGGAGTGCTTCTTATTATTTACACGAGTTAGGTGAAGGATTTTACAGGTATATATAAGGGTTGTATAGAATTTTATTTTGTTTAATTATGTACATAGTTCTCAAAATAATTTGAAAAGAATTTTGCAAACATTTTGAAAACTTTATTTTTGCAAACTAATTTGACAAATAATTTTTAATAATATTTTACATCATTTGAAAATCATTTTGCAAAAAAATCAATAAGTATATATATTTTTCAAAAATATTTTTGCAATCATTTTCCAAACATTTGCAAATGAATTTTCAAAAAATTTTATTTCAAACAAAGAAAAGAAATTTTTACATACAAAGGTTGAAAATATTTTACAAAACATTTTCCAAACAATGTTCAAAAGATTTTTGAAAAAGATTTTCAAACCATTTTTCAAACATTTTGCAAAACATTTCTACCTAATTTATTAACCGATATATATGATGAAGTCTAATGAATTTTAGACAAGCATTTTCTTTCCACTTAATTAATTGTATTTTAGCCATACTTATTGAAAATGCAAAAGTGCGAGGTATGGCTAAAGTATATACAAAGTGTATATGACCCTCCTATACTTAGATTAAGCTATGTCCTCATGGATTAGAGAGAAAAAGAGAAGACATAACTTGTACTAAGTATAAAAAAGCTTATACTACAACGACTAACGAATGAACGAATGAGAAGTTGATTGTCCTCCCTATACTTAGAATGAAATAATCCTAACTATAGCAGACTGTACACAAGGCAGAGAGGGTCAAGGGTGCGAATGTACAAAATCATCATCTCGACATGTCCTCCCCCTATAATTAGGGTAAAATATCCCTAAGTATAAATAAAGTATCAAAAGTTGAGGGGACATGTGATTGATCATAGAATGAACAACTAGGGGTATACACCCCCCATACTTAGGACAAAGCACATCCTAAGTATAGCTATGATGAAAGGGGTGATACCTTTTCAGAAGAAAAAGAAAATAAAGAACGAAAAGAAGAAAAGATCATTCAAAAATGTCTTTGTCTGTTTTGTCTTATTCATCGATTGTGGTAGCATTCGGCTCATCTTCATATACATCTTGAATAGAGTCAATGACATACATGAAAGTATCATGCTCTAGGTAAGACTTCACTAGATGTCCATTGACTACAAAGGGTTGTGCGTCAGCAGACAATCCAGATATCATCACATTACCATTGTCACGCACATGTTTCACTGTAAACGGTCCAGTCCATTTGCTCTTCAATTTTCCTGGAAAATTTCACATCAAACAACCAAACCCTATGACCCGGCTCAAAAGTCTTTTTTTTCTGAATGTGCTTGTCATGCCACTTCTTGACCTTCTCCTTGTACATTAGGTTGTTGTCGTATGCGTAATCTCTAAATTCGAGCAGTTTGTTCAGATCCATTTTTTGATTCTTCCCAGATTTTTTAGAGTAAATTACAAACATTGATCTCCCACAAGGATTTATGAATTAGTTCCATAGGAATATGGCATGGCTTGTCGTAGACCAGACAGCAGGGAGACATTTCCAATGGTGACTTGTATGTGATTCTATAAGCCCAAAGAACTGAGCCAAGCAACTGAGACTAGTTCTTGCGATCCGGATGCAAAAGCTTCTGAAGAATTGTTTTGATCTCCCTATTTGAACATTTAGCCAAGCCATTGGATTGCGGGTGGTAGGGAGAAGTGATACGATGTTCAATGCAGAATTCTTGAGTCAGATTTTTCACCTCTCTCTTGATAAAGTGACTACCCCCATCTGATATGAGAATCTTCAGAATTCCGAACCTTGAAATGATGTGATCTTTCAGGAATCGATAGACGGTGTGACTATCAATGGCTCAGGTTGGGATAGCCTCCACCCAATGACTAACGTAATCGACAACAAGTAGAATGTATTCGTATCCCTGATTGTTTGGAAATGGGACCATAAAATCAATGCCCCAAGCACCAAATACATTCAAAATCTGAATAAATTTCAGGGGCATTATGTCTCTCATTCCAATGGTTCCACCCATCTTCTAGCAGTCAGTGTAGTACTTTCCATAGTCCTCTACATCTTTGAACAAGGTTGGCTACCACAGACCGCTTTTGATACTTTTGCTGACGTTCTTATGCCTGAGTGATGTCCTCCAGATTCTCGGTCTTGACAATCGTGAGGACACTAGGAACTTCCTCCTAAGGGATACACCTTCTCCAGATACAATCTGCCCCTCAAGAAAGAGATATGGATCCTCTCAGTAGTAAAAATGAATATCTGAAAGAACTTGTCTGCTTTCAGCTTGGGCCAATCTTGTGGAGTTCTCTTGGACACAAGATAATTCACAATATCGGCATACCAAGGGAGTGAGGTGACTGACAGGATTGCCTAATCTGGAAAGGTCTCACTTACAAGATACAGGTTTAGCTCAAGAGCTTCAGGCTCGGGAAGTCTGGATAAATAATCAGCCACCACATTCTTAACTTCGAGCTTATCTTGTATTTCAAGGTCAAACTCCTAGAGCAGAAGGATCCACCTGATGAGACATGGTTTGGCATCCTTCTTTTGTTGTAAGTACTGGATGGCCGAGTGATCAGTATAGATAATCACCTTGGATCCAAGGAGATTGGATCTGAACTTTTCCAAGGTAAAAACTACTGCTAGTAGCTCTTTCTCTGTAATTGTGTAGTTCTTCTGAGCTTCATCTAAAGTTCTGCTAGCGTAGTGAATTGCAAATGGTGCATTATATTTCCTTTGTCCCAGTACTGCACCGATGGCATAATCTGATGCATCTGTCATTATCTCGAACGGAAGTGTCCAGTTAGGTGGTTGTAAGACAAGGGCCTAAGTGATCAAACCCTTCATTTGATTACAGTCTTGGAGCACATGGATATCAACAATGAAATCTGTCTCCTTGCCTAACAATTCAATCAACGGTCGAGCCAATTTGTTGAAATCTTGATAAATCGTCGGTAGAAACCAACGTGCCCTAAGAATGACCGGATTATCTGATGTAGGGGGTGGCTCAAGTTTGGAAATTACATCCACCTTGGCTGGGTCAACTTCCATGCCACATTTTGATACAATGTGACCCAGCACGATGGTAGCAATGTGATCCCGAGGCGAACCATTCCTGCAATAAATGTTATTGTAATAAATGATTTATCAATAAAAGTGATTGATTGTTTTTCACTCCCTTTCTGAGATTAAATGAATAAATGCACTATAAGGTCCCCTTGTACAATAAGGGTTATGTACCATGGCCAACTTGACAATCATATAGTTGTCGATTAATTGAGTGAATCATAAAAGTTGATGCTTGGATGGATATCTAAGGAGTTAGATAGAGGACTCATCAAGCATCATCAAATGATTGTTAAGTGATGATCTTCAATCTGAGTAGGAGATGGCAATCCTTTCTCATTTGGTTGATATCTGACTGACCTCTTGATGCATGTCCTCTGCATGGGAATAGTGATTCGGAGGTGTCGGATTAGTTGAGTCAATGGGTTGACTTAACGAGATCGAGATAACCAAAGACCTATGTTGAATACTGTCATAGCATAAGCATGCATCCTCTGACCAGAGATAGATGTGTTACTATATGTCTGAGTATGTACATTTGGCAGACCAATAGGTTGATGACCTAACAAAGGTCTATACACCGACGAGCTGGTGTGCATGTAAGGACATATGAGTAATATGTTCTCTCAAAGGGATCATACAGGTTCACATGTGAACAGGAAGACATGAGCTCACTCATGAGGTATTGGGACTGATCAAATTCCATGCATGGTCGTCATGCTTTGGAAGCATGACATGAATTTGAAGGTTATGCTTTGAGAAAGCATATGATCTATACCAATTCCCAATGACCAAGATTAAGAAACTTGGTGATCAAACCCTGAAGATGATAGTATAAAATTGATCTACATCTTCAAGATGATTATAGGTCTTCCAGTATGCAGGATGTACAAGTGTTGGGAATACCTGAGGGTGATGTGATCATAAACGATTGTATAACCATGACGCTTCCATTCCGAGGGAGTGATGAAACAGGTTTGGATTTTAGTGACTCCTCTCAGTAGAGAAGTGACCTAATCTTAGTCCATGTATTGAACATTGATCTGAATGAGATTCAGATGCAATGAGAAGATTAGGTCTACAGCCGTGATTTAATCAAGCATCTGTGGGAGGTCCATGAGATCTGGATTTGAGATGTGATCTCAATATCCAAGTCACTATCCGTGGAACAATACAATCACCATGTCCTTATCTCCAAGTATTTGGGAGAAATCGCATTATTCTTGAAAGGGTTCAGGAATAATTCCATAGTTGAATTATATCTAAGCATTGAGAGAATGATAATTAAATAATTAAATGAGATTTAATTATCTTGATGTATGTGGATAAGAATAATGTGGATAGAAATATCCAATTATTCATAATATATTATAAATGTGATTTATAATGTATTAGAGAGAGCTTATTATGATTTACATTTATTAATTAATTATTGATTTGTATTGGATACACATTGTGTAATTAATTGAAAATGTAAATTATTATTTGTTTTTTGGGTTGTGAATGTGATTCACAAATTTCCAATGGTAAGATTGCAATATTCTCAAAATAATTATGAATTATTTTTTAGAATATTTTTACAACAATTGTTGTTGTAATTGGAGATACATATAATCATGTAATCTTGGATTACATAGGAAAATCTCCCATTACATAATGGGGTGGGGACGGCTACCTATTCAAACAAGGAAAGGGTAGCCGTCCATGATCCCCATATGGAATTGGAGATTTCCATCTCCATTATCTCCAATTCTTGATGATTTGATTTGAGATTGAATTATATTTGATTTATCAAATATATTTAATCTAAATTAAATTATTGGTTGTTGGTTTATTTACCAACAACAATCTTGACCATTGGATTAAACACAAATCAATCTCATATACGGATTTTGTGTGTCTCATGGATTGTGATCCATGGATCCCAAAACCCTATAAATAGAGAGGCATTCCATGCTCTCTAGGGTTATGCTATTGAGACACAACTCTCTCTCTCTCTCTCTCTCCTTCCACACGTCAAGCCCCCCCTCATCTCCATTGGTGGCCGTCCACCAAGCCCTAGAGGAGAAGCATCGTCGACGCTTCGCCACCGTGCCACCGCCTCGACATTCCTCGGTTCTCCATCTTCTTTGGAGTGCTTCGCTCACGAAGAAGGTGTTAGATCTTGTGCGACGAGATCAGGAGTTCACCGTGCTTGGATCAACTTGTTGGATTGCAAGGATCACGCAACTCATCCCCGCACTCGTAAACGTCTTCTCCAATGATCGGACTTGAGACAGGAGGTCTCTATTCGTAGAGACTCGATCAACCACGCTACAAGAGGTATTCCTTTATACTTGATGTGGTTCTAGAAGAAAAGATCCAAGAATCGTTCTTGGGATCATGTGGCTTCATCGCATGAAATTTTTTAAATTCCGCTGCATAGAACAACTAGTCCGACTAGTTGTTCTTTGTTGTATTCGATACAATGCTCACGCTTCTGTGATGCGCTTGAGGATTATCCCATATCCTTCACATGATTCCTTCGGTCACCATGAAATTGCTCTTCTCCTACGAGAGCACAAGGTTAACTTCGCAATATCTCTGCAAAACTCAGTCCAAGTAGTCAAGACATTGATCGAATGATTCTCCATAGATTGAAAAATCATCTATGGAAACCTTCAGAAAACTGTACACCATGTCGGCGAAAAACTGCAAGCATACATTGCTTGAATGTAGCTGGGGTGTTGCATAGCCCGAATGGCATAATCCTACATCTCAAATGGATAGGTGAACGTGGTATTCTCTTAGTCTTAAAGCACAATAGCCACTTGATTATATCCGGAGGACCCATCCAAGAAGTAGAAATATTCCTTCGCGGCCAGTATCTCAAGAGTCTAGTCTATGAAGGGCAGTGGGAAGTGGTATTTATTGGCGGTGAGATTCAATCTTTATAGTCACAACAAGCTCGCCAAGAAGTGGGTACATTGGTTGGAATATCCTCTCCTTTGTCATTCTTCATGATGGTTGATGAATCTCATATTTATCATGCTAAAATACAATTATTAATCCCCAAGCTTAAACAATTCAATAAAAATCACTAACAGTTCATTATTATTTTCTTGTATTATATTGTATATAAACTGTGTATAATTAACCTATAAATAACTCTAATTAAACTAACTTTATTTATTGTATTTTATTGCTACATTTTCCTTGTTTTCTATTTTATTAAATCCCATAAAAATTAGATTAATTATTGTCTATAATTGTTTTGGCCTTTAAAGAGCTAAAAAAAATCTCAAAACCAAAAGCAGTGTTTTTATCCCGTTAAAAATGCCCCCAAAAATACACTTGTGTATAAATGACTTCTTTTGGCTTTTGACTAACATGAACTCGTAGATCTCATCGAGATCTACAACTTTCATGTTTTGACTTTTCCTAGTTTTGCCTCTAACTATTTCTTTTAGATTTATCTTATTTTACTATTTTCTGAATTTTTTGGATCGACCACGTGGTGCCCTCTAGGCCACCCCATGTGGCCGCACCACCTTTCGCCTCCCGGCTTCTCTATTAGTCTTTGGATGCCCCTTTTCCCGCCTCAATCTCGACCGTCCACTCCCGCTTCGTTGTCATCCATCAGATCTTCTCTGAGATTTGATCTTAGCCATTGCTTTCCGTCTCGTCCTGAGCTGTTGGATGCCCTAGATTCAACACCAGCTCCACTTCCACATCAACCCTCCCATAGTCACCATTGATGAGATCACTAGATCTCATCCTAGCTGTTCGCCCGCACCTTACTCTCTGCCACTCGATCAGATCAAAGGATCTGATCCAGACCCCTCATCTGTGCCCCAACTTAGCCCCTTGGATCGTGAGATCCAATGGCTAGGACTTCATCCCCTACCTCAAGCGTCCCCTTCCCCTGGCGTTACGCCACGCGACTCCACCGCCCCTTTCCACTTTAGCTCTTCCACACCACATCCCTCCACTCCCTAACGGTTGCCCCTTGATACCATTACCTCCTTTCTTCCTCGCATAACCCCTAGAACCCTCGCCATCACACCACGCACCCTTCATTCACCATTCAAAACCTTCTCTCCACCATCTGAAACAGTCAGCTCCTCCGCCTATAAAACCTCCCCCTCTGCCTCCGTTAAACCCGGTCCACCAATCCCAGGGCATACGCCTAGTTACCCTCGACCTCTCCATGATAGAGAGAGGTCGGAGCTTGGAGGTGAAGACGACCTCATCCCTTGGTGTTGACCCATGGTCTTTTGACCATGTCTCGACTGCCCTAGGAGTCGTTGAGCCCCATGCTTAGGACAAGCATGTTGAGTGACGACCAGAGGACCTTAGGGACCTCAGCCCAGGCCACTTACCTCCACTGGTGACCATCTTCGATCTCCAGGTATATATCTATCTCTCATTCCTCTTAGATTCTTAGTATTAATCCCACTAACACAATGCTTATCACCCTCTCATGACCCCTCGCTTAGCTCCGCTACTCAACCAACATCTATGCCAACCCCTCCAATCACCTTTCCCCCTCCTTCAGAGCCTCCCCTGCGTTTATACCCCGCTTCTTCCCCTCGTCGGAGAAGCACCCCTCCAGGGCCTCGCCTCCGTCCTCCCACGACCCTCCATTTCATCAACTTCAAATCGACGTACTTCATGAGCACGCTTCGGCTACGACTAACACTTGCAGGAACCTTCAATAGCCTGAGATCACACACCTACACTGATCTCGAGCATCAGCTCTGGTGGTACGCCATCGACCGTCTTCTACAACTACCCTCACGGCTTCATCTCCGGTTCTCCATCTGCTCCAGACGATCACATCGCTTCTGCAAGTCTCTGGAAGCGTGGAGGAGCACGATGGATCTCTGGAAGCCTCACCGAAGCTCCAAATACGCCGCCTCCTCCAGCTAAAGACGAAGACATGTGTCATTGGATGGCGCCCTAGCGGAGGCCATCCTACGGCCCATATGCAGACACACCACCTCCAGATCTCCAGGCTCGTATCCAAGCCGCTCTCCCCCGAAGCATCAGTATCGCCACATGTCCTCCTGAAGTTGACTGGCCACCGAACCTCGCCCCGCGTGTGTTACACGTGCGGGTTGGGGGTTATTTGTAGGGAGACCCCAGACCTTCCCCAAAACTACATCGAGGTCCTCAGGCATGTGCCTCACATGCGTGCTTGGGGTAATTTATATTGAGACCCAGCCAGATTGCAAGATTTACATATA
The DNA here is from genome assembly GCA_037367405.1 of Ottelia alismoides. Lineage (NCBI taxonomy): Eukaryota > Viridiplantae > Streptophyta > Magnoliopsida > Alismatales > Hydrocharitaceae > Ottelia > Ottelia alismoides. Next base: position 701,952 of record JAZKJV010010571.1, on the reverse strand, counting down.
TGCCCCTGTGCGCAAAAGCACAAATTGCATTGGGCCCCCTCCGAATTTTGCAATTTGCAAATAGGTTCCTCCAAGGACCTATTTGCAATATTTATCTTTATTTTCTCTCGTATTTTCATTCCATTTATTCCCTTGCATAGTTTTTAGCATAACTTGATCATATTAAGTCCAATTTGAGTTATTTCAGTTTCATTTTATTGCTAATTCCACCCTCTATCTATTGGCATTATTAATTTTGAAGTTTGACACTAAATTGAATATGCTAATTTTGGATGATATATAGTGTCTCCTACTCTATAAATTTTGCCATTACTGAAGGCTTGACCTTGATTTTGATGCTAACTGTTACTCTGAATTATAATTATAATCTGTGCTCATTAATTTTATAGGGTACATTTGTATATTTGTCTTGCATACATTTATCTGCATCCATTTAATTTAGTGCATGTATGACATTCCATTTTTTTACTTGCAAGAAATCAAATAAAAATTGCATCATTTTATTCTGATCGTGCATCAATGTATAAGCATTATTTTGCATAAGAATAAGGACCTAAGATTGAAAATAATCACTCATGAATTCAATAGTGAAATTTGATAAATAGACGAAGAGGATCGTGTCCCTGTGTTCGACCTTGGTATGCTTGCTAAGTAAAATAATTTCCACATATTCGGAAATGTGGTCTTTGCTGAACCATTTTCACCACCTATACTATGATAAAAGATGACAATTAAAGTGGTGAAAATGTGGTTCATCAATTGTGATCCCTGATTTCTTGGGTACTACGTGTAGGGGACTCACCCATTTGCTGTCGGAGATGGGATATATGAACCCAGCATCACACCATTTATGTATTCCTTTTATGATGACCTCCTGAAGGTTCGGATTTACTATTCTATGGAATTCATGGGAGGGATTGTTGTAATCCTCAAGGTAAATGTGGCGCGAGCAAAATGAAGGATTTATCCCATGAAGATCCAATTTCCACCCTATCGCTCTGCGGTTACGTTCAAGAACCTCCATCAGACGGGATTCTTGGTCTTTGGTCAAATGCGCATTGATAATGATTAGATACATGTTTGGCTCTTCTGCAAGGAAGGCATACTTCATGTTGGAGGGTAATGGTTTGAGTTCAGGCGGAATTGAAGCGGCTTCATTGGTAACCTTAGAAATAAGGGATTTTATCACTTGTGCCCCTCCGAGATATCGCAATTTTAGTTATGCCCCTATCTTTTTGGTAATATCAGTTGTGCCCCTCAAAACTTGCTAATTTATCACTTGTGCCCCTCGGGTTAGTGACCGTCCATCCACAGTGCAAACGGCCGTTAACTTTGAGGACATAGACGGAATTACTTTAAAAAAAAAAGTTAGGAGGTCATTTTAACCTTCTTCCTCATCCTCTTCTTCTTCCTCCTCTTGCCCATCCTCTTCCTCCTTCTCCTCCTCCTCCTCCCTCTCCGCCCCCGCCCCTGCCACGTGCTGCCCAGCTCCGCCCCGAGCTCCCCTCCCCTCCCCGGCACCGCCCCTGCTACGTGCCGCCCAGCTCCGCCCCGAGCTCCCCTCCCCTCCCCGGCGCCGCCCCTCCGCCCCAGCCTCGAGGCAGCCCCGACCTCCCCCATCCCCTACGGCCCCTCCGCCCTCGTCTCCCCTCCCCGGCGCCGCCCCCTGCCGCCCCTCCGCCCCAGCCTCCAGGCCGCCCCGACCGCCCCTCCGCCCCCTGTGCCCTCGCCCCTCCGCCCTCGCCTCCCTCCGCCCAGACCTCCCCCGCCCCCTGCCCTCGCCTCCCTCCACCCTCGCCTCCCTCCGCCCAGACCTCCCCCGCCCCCCTGCCCTCGCCTCCCTCCACCCTCGCCTCCCTCCGCCCAGACCTCCCCCGCCCCCCTGCCCTCGCCTCCCTCCACCCTCGCCTCCCTCCGCCCAGACCTCCCCCTTCCCCCTGCCCTCACCTCCCTCCGCCCCAACCTCCCTCCGCCCAGACCTCCCCCCGCCCCCTGCCCTCGCCTCCCTCCGCCCCAACCTCCCTCCGCCCAGACCGCCCCTCCGCCCCCTGCCCTGACCTCCCCCCGCACCTCCTCACCTTGCCGGTGCCGCCCCCTACTCCCCCTCCCCCTGGGCTGCACCCCCTCCCCCACACGCGCGCCCCCCTGCTCCCCCTCCCCCCTGCCCCGCACCGCCACCTCCCCTGCTCTGCACCGCGCAACCGTGCAACCGCGCAACCATCGTCAACCCCTAGACCTCCCGCAGCCACGCACTTCCCCCAGCCCCTGCCGCCAGCCCGCACCTCCTCCACAGCCCCGCACCTCCTCCCCAACCCTCCTTCTCATTTGATTTTATTTTGACCATAATACCCCTCTTAACCACACCAAGGTTTGAAAAAACCATGGTTAAGTCAATTCATTGACGGTCAACCTGACGGAAGGGCACAACTGATGACGGAGCAAGTTTTGAGGGGCACAACTGATATTACCAAAAAGATAGGGGAATAACTGAAATTGCGATATCTCGGAGGGGCACAAGTGATAAAATCCCTAGAAATAATTGTAGGTGAAGGTTCTTTTATCTTTTCAATATTCACCTTTGGCAATTCAGCCTTTTCAATCAAGGGTTCGGAAGCATTTTCAATCAGATCCACATTATTGCAGAAACCTTCAATAATCAGATCTTGGTCTTCAAGGCTCAGAGGGCCCACACGGAATTCTTCAAGTACCTCAGCAAAGATCTCATTCTCATCGACAGGGGAAATTCGGCTATTGTCTCCATTCCTTCCTTGAGGCAAAGGAATTCGTGGATCTCAATGTCGTTGAAACAAGCCCAGGATCTCACGAGGGTCTAAAGTAGTCAAACGTGTCACTGGAGCGACCGCTCACGAAATCCCAATCTATTTCAGCAATCAACCCACAATTCAAAGATGAAGCAATAAAGCCAAGGTGGATCAAAATTTATTATAAACCCTACTATAAAATGCATATAGTGATAGGTGGAGTAGGGTCTCGAACATAGGGAACACACGATGTAACACTATATATTATTTAGAAATAAATAATATAAGTATATGTGTATATATAATTATGCACAATATATACCAAATAAAGTGGGTTTTTAATAATAGAATTTTTATTTTATTTTTTATTTTATAATTTTTATTTTGATTTTTAATTTTCCGCTTTTATATTTTCTTTTTATATTTTTATATTTTATATTTTCTTTTTCTTTTTTTCCTTTTTTAATATATATATATATAAAGTTAGATATAATATATATGCAATATAGGCTAGGGTAGATATTAACATTAATAAAATGATTAAAATATAGAAAATAAAATATTTTTTGGTTTTCAAATATTTTTTACTGTTTTTATGATTTTTTTAGGATTTTTGCTGATTTTTATATATTTTTAAAGTCAAAAAATACCCTAAAACAAGGATTAATTAAATACCTGAAATTAAAATGGAGATATAAAATATAAAACAATAGCAAAATATCTCCAAATTAATTTTTATATATACATAATAATATAGCGAAAAAATAAAGTAGAAAATAGATTTTTTTTGTCTTTTTGGGAATTTTATAAATTTTTATAAGTGTTTTTAGGTTTTTCAATTGTTAAGAGTTTTCTTTTGTAATTTTTAGTGATTTTTGGATTGAAGGTTGATAATACTTAATAAGTAAGTCATATTTTGGGGGAATTTTTCATGGTGATTTTACAATTTTTGGCTTTTTAAGGAAAACAAGAGCTATCGTGCACTATTCGATTGTTGGAAAATAAGAATGAGGCATAAAATGCAAAAATAAAACTATAGCATGATCAAGCATGCTTCCAGGTACCTATACTTATTTTGGTGATTTTTAGAGCACGTCAACTATTTTTAATAAATAGAAAATAACACACAAAATTACTTGGCCTGGTAGGGGTATAATTGTAAATAAAATAACATGCAGGGGATACCATGTAGTTTTACCCAAATGTTAACACTAATTTTAAAACTTTATGTACGGAATAATAATTACAAAAACATGCAAGGGTTCAGTGCAAATTTTACAGCATATACGTGCGCCTGCAGGTGACTAGCGGGTAATAAATTGCAATATGTAAAATGTTCAGGGGTTACATGCAATTAGTCCCACTTTTTAAACTATAGAACCAAAATGTGGAGGTGTATGTGAAATTATATCACTTATGCGCCTGGATCCAAGCATCCAAAAGTTGCCACGTGTCCACTCGAGCAGCTCTGATCACGTACCCCTTCGTTTGAGATCAACGGTCCAGATTAGATCTGGACCTCTATTTATGATCTAAAGGTGATGAAGGGACTTACAAGAAACAGCAAGAACAACCTGCTGGCGACTTTCGATTTGTCGATTCACAAAACTCCGACGACCTTTGTCTTCTCCGATGGGCCCAACGGGTAGCTGGGTCTTCTCCGCATGCGGCAGCAGGCACCGATGAAGGTGAGAGGGGTCGAGTTTCTCCGACGAAGGTGAACCACCTGGAGCAGCTCCAGGTGATAGAAGAGGTCCCAAGAGCATTGAATGTCTTGCAAAATGCCACCAAAAGATCCCTGGGAGTGAGGGCTATCTCATCGACATAGGTTTTATGCGAAATAATAGGGGAAATGGAATGGAGGGAGAGCTCCTGTGAGGTAGCGGCGGAGGGAGCTCAATTCCCAGATCCACGATGGATCTGGGTTGGATAGCTGGAGGATTCGATGGAGAATGTGTAGGGAAGTGGAATGGAGTGGAAAACGAGGGGAATCGATGAGTGAATCGTGTCAATTCGGACCTAGACCCTAACACTCAGGATTTAGGGTTTTCCGATTAAACGTGATTCGAGGCTCCTAACTATGAATTAAAGATGGTAAATGAAAGCTAGATTAACAAATTATCTAAGATGGGAAATAGGGCTCAACTGTCCTGAGGTGGCCAGGAGCAAGACATGTCGGTAGAGCTCCAGAGTGGATGGATACACCTCCTCCCTTGCTCTCCTCGATGCAAATCAAGGGCCAAACCACGTTGTCACCATGGGGAGCCATTAGGACTGATCTGAGTGGCTAAAGCTCGAAGAAAAGGGAACAAAAAGCCAAAAGTGGTGAAGGGGGTTTATTTATAGGCAATTTTTTGTGAGTTTCTAGGGGATCTTGCGTGAGATCTAACGAGGGTCGGTGGATATTCTAGGATGGGCATGAAGTAGGGACGAAGTTGGCTCACAATGGTGGTAGTCTCGAGGGTCTTAAGTGCTGGAGGAAGTATGGAAAAATCGACGAAGAGGCAGCCTCGTGACTTCTGACAGACGTCAGAAGAGAGACCAGACTGTTGATCAAGGTCAACAAAGAAACGAGCATGGTTGGTCCACGTAGACCAACCAGGAAATTCCAAGGCAAAAATGCCTTGGAAATTAGATAATAAATAGAATTCAGTTCCATTTTTTTAGGTTATAAAATAAAAAATGTTTCTAATTTTCTGTAGTATTTTATGGATATTTTTATTTATTTTTTAGAGGTGTTTATTTACAAGTTAATTTTAGGGTACATATATAGGTATATTTACCTATGTTTTAGGTATTTTAGTTTGTATTTTTTATTTTATTATTTTCTTTTATTATTTTATATATTTATAACTTATTTTTAGGTACTTAAATATATTTTTGCCATATTTTCTGATACATTATATACACTTAATTAAATAGATGTATTAATTGTATAGGTATGAATATAAGTTATTCATCTATGTATTCTATATACAGATTTTATTTTATTGTGTTCTTTATTGTTTTATTCTTATTTTAATATGTACATATATTATAAATAATATTTACAAGATTATAAAAAAAAATAAAATTTCAGAAATAATAAAGAATAAATAAATTGATTATTTTAATGAGGTATGTTATGCAATAGGGGTCCAAAACCTAACTTTCACTCCTTAGCTCCAAAAAATATGAAACTACCTTCATTAAATGGCTTATTAAAAGTTATATACAATTAAAGGTGTTTTAATGTGTTTTGAGTTTTTATTTGGGAAATATGGGTCTGTGAAGTTTGTCTTTTGGAGTTTTATTTTGTGTATAAAATGCACATTGTGTATTATTTTTGTGTGAAATAAATTTTATATTTTTCTACATATTATTATATACAACTTTCATGTACAAAGTTTTATTATTTGAGGTATAAATAATAAATAATAAAATAGGTCCTAAAAGCAATTATTGGCCTATTTTAATAGAGTGATTGCTCTGTATTTTCTGTACACTTAGCCGCCCTATCTCTCCCTACATTATTTCTTATCAACTAAGTCATCATGATGACTAAGTCTCGGGGGCTAGGGTCACTTCATTGTCCTTGACACTATGTTCTTTTTCTTTTCTTTCTTTATTCTTTTATTTTTGCAATAAATACAATAAATGTAAAGTATTTCATACAGTATTTTATAAAAAAAATAGCGAACGTTTATTTTGACAGATTAATGATATATGCATGCATTTGACTAGGGTTTGAAGGCCAAAATAAAAGAATAAAGGAGATTAAATGGAGATTCATCACCCCCCCATACTTGCCTTTGATAGTCCCTAGCAAACACTTATGACTATAAGTGCGGAGAAGAAAATGAAAAAAAAAGAAAAATAAAGAACTTGGAATAATTTTCGACTTTCAATTTTGTCTTAATTATGTCAAAGTTTGGAGCTCCGAGAAAACCTTTGGATTAATGATGTGTTCGGAACCACTTAAAGGTTAGGATTTGTGACACAACAGCCTAAAGGTTCCATACTTCTATTATGCAGTCCAATTCACAATCAGGTCAAAACCATCCTCTCTGTCACATACTCCTGTTGCTATGAAATGATAGAACCATGTGTGTGAAATTGTTTAGCTCTCCCAGACAAAACCATTGAACTACCAAGTTGTCTGCTCTTCGGATAACTCGTCCTTGTGGAGTCAGATATTTCCTTCTAAGGTCAGGTGCTTCTAGTCTTTACAACTGAATGAGGTAAGAAGATAGAAGAATGGGAAGAGAAATGGGAATGGACCAGTGTAGTCTTCATTCCCTTGTGAAGTTGGTCAGTGTAATCGGATCTTCACCAAGAAGCAGGCTTTTTCTGAAGCTCATATTTGTGGAATTTTTGGTTGAAGGCTTCTTTGAATACCTTCTTTGACTTTGCATAGCTTCTGCATTCTTGTTTGTGCCCAGTGGATATATCATCTTTTGTTCCACCCACTATTTTGGGGTCCTAGAAAAAGTTATGCTGGTAGACCATCCCTCATCCGAAGCATTATTCCAATTCATCTCCATTATTTAGATATCATTGTTATCAGAATAAGTGGATTAGAGTACCGGTATCAGTAATCCCCAGGAATGGTTCTTGAGCCACCCTTGGCGAAGCAGCCTTGCATCGTCCCGGCTTAGACCCCACGATTTTTCAATAGGATGTCTAGGTTGAGCTAAGTGTTAAGTGTGAGGTTTCCAGTCAAGTCATTGTCTCAAGAGTCGTACGGATGATATGAAGGGTTCTATTTAGGCACATTGAGTTGGACCATGAACATAGTCTTATGGAATCTAAAGAATCAAGTCAAGGTGATCTGAAGTATCTCCAACTCCAGTCCTCAAATGGTTCCTCTGAAATTATGTGTATTAAGGTCTTCCTAAAGCTCCAATCTTCAGACTTTACTTAAGCTTGTTCAATTGCCTAAATTATTCAGAAAAATGCTCATGCTATGCACAATGCAAAAATATTTTTGTGATGAAATTTTCAATTTTGAACTTTTTATGGATTTTTGAAAAAGATGATGCATATGCAAAAAAATCAAAAACCTTTTGCAAATGTTTTTGGTATTTTTAGTTTTGCAAATGTTTTTTGTGATTTTTAAAAACAAAAGTTTTTGATAAAAACTAGGTACAAATATTTACATGGGGGTGCATCTTATATTTACAAGAATTAGGGTTCTTTAAGAAATTACAAGGGGTAAGTGATCATTTTGATAGGTATTTATATACATTTGATAAAGAATTTGAGAGTGATGTATATATTCCTCAAATTTATTTGAAAATGATTTTACAAAAAATTTGGAAACTATAGTCCAAAATAATCTTTACAAACCTATTTTTAAAAATATTTGCACATATTTGAAAATCATTTTACAAAGGTTTTTTAAACAATATATATTTTTTGAAAAAAAATTACAACCATTTTTCAAACATTTGCAAATCATTTTTCAGACATTTTTATTTCATGCAATGAAAAAAATTATAAACAAAATATTTAAAAATATTTAAAATATTTTACAAAATATTTTTCAAATAGTTTTCAAAATATTCTTCAATTGGATTTTCAAACTATTTTCCAAACATTTTGCAAGCATTTTCACCTGATTTATTAATCGGTATGTACAAAAATTTTGAGGAACAATAAACATCATTTTTATTAATTAATTAGATGAATTTGTATCCACATTTATTGAAAATACGAAAGTACGAGTTATGACTAATATATACAAAGTATATATTGACCCCCTATACTTAGCTTGAGCTATGTCCTCATAGATCGAAGAGAAAGGAAGACATAACTCGTACTAAGTATAGAGAAGTCTATACTACAACGATTAAAAAAGCAGAAGTCGACTGTCCCCATATACTTAGGATCAATTAATCCTGAGTATAGTAGTCTATATACCAATGCAGGGAGGGGTCGAGGGTGCGAAACGAATAAATAAATAACTCAATAGCTCGGCATGTCTCCCCCTATACTTAGGGTAAAATATCTCTAAGTATAGAAAGAATGTCAAAAGTTAAGGAGACAGGCAAGGGATCGAAGAATGAGCACCCGAACGTATTCATCCCCCCTATACTTATGATGAAGCACATCCTAAGTACCAATGATGTATGAACGAATATGACTTTTCGGAAGAATCAAATAATAGAAAAGGAAAAGAAGAAAATGATTAACTATTAAAAATTGCTTTTGTTGGCCATGTCTGCGTGAATGGAGGTTGTGGATGTAAGTTCTTAGTTGTGGACCGCCTGGATTAAATAGACCACGATTAAAATGTGTCATGTTCTAGATAAGGTTTTAGCAGCTGTACGTTGATCACAAATGGTCGTGTGTCAGCTGACAGTCCGGATATGATGATGCTTCCATTTTCATGCACTTGTTTCACTACGAATGACCCTGTCCACTTGCTCTTCAATTTTCCCAAGAATAGTTTGCTTTGCATCAAACAACCAAACCTTTTTGTCCTGGCTTGAAGGTCTTGCGATGGGTGTTCTTGTCATGCCACCTCTTGACCTATTATTTGTACATTAGGTTGGTGTCGTATGCATACTCACGGAATTCAAGGAGCTGATTCAGATCCAACTTTCTGTGCTTGCCTCCCTTCTTGGAATCCAAATTGTAGATGTTGATTACCCATAATGATTTGTGAATAAGTTCCATGGGCAGATGGCATAGCTTGCCGTATACTAGGAGGTAGGGAGACATTCCTAACAGCGACTTGTACGCAGTCTGATAGGCCCATAGTACTGAGTCAAGCAACTGTGATCAATTCTTCCTATCGGGGGGTACAAGTTTTTGCAATATTGTCTTTATCTCCCTGTTTGGACATTCAGCCAGGCCATTGGAGTGTGGGTGGTACGGAGAGGTGACACGATGTCCAATGTAGAATTCTTGTATCAGTTTCTTTACCTCTCTGTTGCCAAAGTGTCTACCCCCATCAGATATGAGAATTTTGGGTATCCCAAACCTTACAATAATGTGATCTTTAAGGAATCGACAAATGGTACGACTATCAGCAGCTCAGGCTGGGATGGTCTCCACCCAACGACTTACATAGTCGACAACGAGCAGAATATACTCAAAACCCTGAATGTTAAGGAGCGGTCCCATGAAATCATCGGAAATTTGAATGTATTTCGGAGGCATTGTGTCTCTCATTCCGATGGTACTTCACAGTCTCTGACAATCAGTGCATTTCTTAATAAAATCATCTGCACCTTTAAATAGAGTCGGACACCAAAGGCTGCATTGTATGACTTTCGCCGTCGTTCTTCTGCCAGAGTGGTGTCCACCCGATTATTGGGAATGGCAATGCTCGAGGACACTGTGGACTTCCTCCTACAGAATGCATCTTCTCCAGATGCAGAGAGCGCCCTATCGAAAGAAATACGGATCCTCCCACTGGTAGAAATGAATGTCAGACAAGAACTTATCTCTTTTAAGCTTAGGCCAATCTTGTAGAGTTTTCTTAGATGCAAGATAGTTCACAGTATCAGTGAACTAGGAGAGCACAGCGACTGACAGGATGGCTTATTCTGGAAAAGTCTTAGTGATTGGTAATAGGCTCTGTGCAGGAGTGTCTGAGTCTGGAAGTCTTGACAAGTGATCGGCCGCCACATTTTTAACTCCAGAGTTATCATAAATTTCTAGATCGAATTCTAGGAGCAGAAGGATCCATCTGATTAATCATGGTTTGGCATCCTTTTTGGCTTGAAGATACTTGATGATTGAGTGGTCTGTGTACACAATGACCTTGGATCATGGCAAATGGGAGCTGAATTTTTCCAGGGCGAATACTATTACTAGCAGCTCTTTTTCTGTGACAGTGTAGTTTCTTTGTGCTTCATCTAGAGTTCTGATGGCATAGTGAATAGCAAAAGGAATATGATCTTTCCTCTGTCCTAAAACTGCCTCAATGGCATAATCAGAAGCGTTTGTCATGATCTCAAATGGTAGAGACCAATCCGGCGGTTGAAGGACAGGGGCCTGAGTGATTATTTCTTTCAACTATGTAAAGACCTGGAGGACTTTGTCATCGACAATAAAATCAGCCTCCTTGCATAAGAGTTCAATCAGGGATCGGGAAATTTTGCTAAAATCCTTGATGAATCGTCAGTAGAAGCCAACGTGCCCAAAGAATGACCTGACATGTTTCAGATTAGTAGGTGGCTCTAATTTTGAAATTACTTCCACCTTTGTAGGGTCAACCTCCATGCCACGTTTTGAGATGACATGGTCAACCACAATACCCTCAATCACCATAAAATGGCTCTTTTCCCGCGAGAGCACCAAGTTCACTTCACAGCATCTTTTCAGATTTCATCTAGATAAGATAAACATTAATCAAAGCCATCTCCGTAGACTGAGAAATCATCCATGAAGACCTCGAGAAAACTTACAACCATATCTGCAAATATCGCCAACATGCATCACTAAATTGTCGCTGGAGCGTTGCATAACCCAAATGGCATTATGCAGAAGGCATATGTACCAAATGGATAGGTAAAGGTTGTCTTCTCTTGATCTTCAGGAGCAATGGTGACTTGATCGTAACCAGAGTATCCATCCAAGAAATAGAAGTATTCCTTCGCGGCCAGTCTTTTGACTATCTGGTCGATGACGGGAAGTAGGGAGTGATCTTTCTTGTTGCCAAATTCAGATGTATGTAATCTACACAGGCGTGTCATGATGTCGGAAATTTGGTTGTGATCTCCTCTCCTTTGTCATTTTTTATTATTGTGATCCCTGGCTTCTTGGGCACAACATGCAGGGGCTCACCCATTTTGAATCGGAGATGGGATAGATGAATCCTGCATCACACCATTTCACTATCTCCTTCATCACTACCTCTCGCAGGTTTGGGTTTAATCTACGTTGAAACTCGTGAGAGGGTTTGTTGTCTTCTTCCAGGTATATGTGATACGAGCATAGGGAAGGATTTATCCCATAGAGATCAGAAATTTTCCATCTTATGGCCTTGATGTTTCTTTGTAGAACCTCAAGCATACGAGATTCTTGTTCCTCAGTTAGTCGTGAATTGATGATTACAGGGAATATGTTCGGCGCGTCCGCAAGGAAGGCATACTTCATGTTTGCCGGAAGTGGCTTGAGCTCAGGTGAAAATTGGTTCAGCTCAGTGGTGACTTCTGCTATTGTGTTGGGCGAGGGTGTTGGATCTTTCACTTGTTGTGTGTCCACCATTGTCACTATAGGCTCTAAGTGCAGTGCTACACAGAATTCCTCGATGATAGAATCTTATTCACAGAAATATGCAATGATATCCTCTTGCTCCACCAAGGACAGGTGGCCATAAATGTATTCATCGGGCAAGTCAGCAAGAATCTCATCTTCAAGGACATATGGGAACTCAACTATGCTGTCCAGAACTTCCTCTGTAGAGAGGAATGCCTAGTCTCGTTATCATCCATAAACAAATTGGTATTGCAGATTGCAGCTAAAAAGTCACAGTCTTCTGTTCGCTACTCTGTTGTCTCACTCCCATCTGGTGCATATGCTGAAGGTTTGGGCACTTAGATCATCTCAATCGGCACCTTGTCACTATTTGAACGAAATGTTATCTGACTGGTGCCATAGTTTACCACTGCCTCAGTTGTTCGAAGGAACGGTCGTCCAATGATAATTGGGATATGCATAAGAGGAGCTAAAGTGTCCGTGTGTAGGACTATGAAGTTTGCAGGGAACTACATTCCCTGAATGGTGACGATGACATCTTCCAAAATTCCTCGGGGCCGCTTAATGGATGCATCTGCAAACTTAAAAATCATTATTGTGGATTTGAGCGATCCCAACCCAAATTCATTGAACAGTGACGTAGGCATTAGGTTGATTGAGGACCCACTGTCAAGTAGAGTTCGGTCGAACTCTTGGTTAAACATTTGGCATTTGACTAGAGGAGCTCCCATGTCCTTCTTCTTTGTTAGGAGATTGTCGATTGCATTCACTGTAGTTGCGTTGAGAATGTGCTTCACAGTTATTTCATGAGCTTTTCCCGGATGTCTCTTGGAGGTACATGCTTTCTTTAGACCTTTCTTGATATTCGGCATGTACTTGATGGATTTGAGCAAAGGCATTTCAAGAACAAGATTATGAATTATTTCCACGACATCAGGATCCGATAAGGCAGTTTTCAAATTTTTAATTTTTTGGATTTTCTCATAGCATTAGGAAATAGGATATCTATGGAATCAAAAGAAGTTGTGGAAATAGTGTTCTTAGTTACAACAAAATATGTGCCTACATCAGGTTGTACATGTAGATGACTAAAATGAGAAGGGACATCCAAAAAAGGAGGGCATCCAAAATATTCAAGTAAAGCTCCATCAGCTGGCTTTGGATCAACTGCAGGTGCAGTCTCCTCCAAGGCGGGCGGGCTGGCTGACGCTTCGGCTGTTATTGATGGCTCTTTCTTTTTGGTATTTTGCTTTTGCTAATTTTTTTGAATTTTTGGTGGTGCTTCTCCTTCTTCTTCTTCCTCATCCAGTCTGGTTGCTGGTCTGGCTGATGCAGAAGAAGATGATGACTCCCCTGTGGTTGCTTTATTCTTCCCCTTGCATGTGGCTGATGGATGCAAGGTCCTACTGCTCCTGAGAGCGACAATATTAGATAAAAATAAATTATGCACATCTGACTCTTTAAGACCAGTGGGACTTTCACAGTCTACCTTCTCTTTCTTCTTAATATTGTTGGGGTTTGCCTCCACTTGTGCGGGAATGGAGGTCTTAGTGGCGGTGAAATCGTTTAACTTCTGGCTGAGATCTGCAAGGCCCTTGACAAGCTGAGCCAAGCAGTCCAAGGCTAGGTTCACAGGAGATGCAGCTTCAGATACCTCGATGTGCTGGCTACGTCGGTACTACTGATGGTACTGAGACTGTTGATTAGGATACTGGGAATGGTATTGAGGAGAAGGGTGATGTTGTTGATACTGCTGAGGAGGGTGTTGCTGATAGGGTACAACCGTGTACTGCTGGTTTTGCTGGTATTGCCTGTACTGCGGTTGTTTGTACTGATTTTGTCTCCAATTATCATGGAACTGTGGAGACTGTTGGTGCTGTTGTGTTACTGATGGTTGTTCTGGACAAACCGCTATCTTTGTTGCTGAAGGAACTGATGGGAATTAGCGACCTGACCCTACTGAGGTCCGCCTAGATGGGTCGGTTGCGTATCATTTGACCATACATTGTTCATCTCTTGAATAAGAGGTGGTGGAGGGGAGAACTGCTCTGGAATGTACTGAGGCTCCAACTGGTAGATGACCAGTTGTTGCTGCGACTGTTGAGGAGTTGTTGGCTCGGGGGCTTGCGCGTAATAGATGTGTTGAACCGTTGGCTGAGGCTGACTCGGCTGAGGAGTCTATGGTTGTCCATGTTCCTTTATCTCAGATGGAGTTGAGGCCAATGCAAACAAAGAGTTGTAGGAGCTCATTGTACTCACCAGCAGCTCCAGCTGCTTGGTGATTTGATCTAGTTTGTCCAGGTTCTTCGTTCTTTGTTCGATCACAGCAAGTTTTTCCAGGTCCTGTGATCGCTTCTCAATGATGTCTACTTGGGATAGGTGGCTCCCAATAATGCTCAAATTGGATCTCTCATCCCTGTCCGGCTCATGGGATGTTGCCATGTGCACAGGTTTTTGGATAGATTGTTGCTAGCGTTGATAGGCACAGGACGATGATAAAGTGACCTCTCCTTCTGCCATTTCTTCAAATATTTGCCAGACGATGTCCTCATCTTTGATGAAATGGGAGCTGCCACATGCTGCATCCACAAGTTTTTGACTTTCTATAGTAAGTCCCCCAAAGAAATGTTGGACCAGGCTAGTCCTAGGAATCTCATGATGGGGACAATTTTCTTGTAGCTCAGTGAACCTCTCCTAGGCCTCATGAATAGATTTGTGCGTAGCTTTGGTGAAGTTTGCTATGCGGGCATGCATCTGATTGAGTCACCCAAGCGGATAGTACTTGTGCAAGAAGGCTGACTTCAGTTCTTTCCAGGTGGTGGCGACTTTCCCCAAGTGGTTGATCCAATGAAGGGCCTTATCCTGAAGGATGAAGGGAAATGCCGTCATCTTCACCATCCCAAGAGGTATACCAAGGTAGTGATTTGTGCCACAGATGCGCCCGAACTGTTATAGATGAATGTAGGGTTCTTCATTGGAATTTCCCCTGAAGATGGGCAGGAGTGCCAACAGATGAGGCTTCAATTCTAAATGGGCATGGATTGTTGGAATCTGGATTTATTCGGTAACTTGCCCTGCCCCAGGATTGTATGTTTCTTTTAGAGTCGGCTTAGGCAGCTCTGCTCTAAGCTCACTTAGATCTCCACTGCCTCCACCTTCAGGATTTTCTTCGAATCCTCCTTGATTATCTCTCCCTCTCCTCAAGTCATTAAGCATTTTTTGGAAGACAACCTACGCTAAGGCCTAATCTGTGAGCTGATATTGGATTGCTTGAATAGAAGCGAGGATTTGAGCGTTCACAACATTCTGATTTGGCTGCGGACTCTGATCTGGCTGATGTGGTGGTTGTGGTCCCTTCCCCTTTCCTCTAGTAGACATCTCCTTTTCTGACCCTGAGTCTAATTCTATCACGACTTGTGGCTCCAGATTGGGCGCTTGATCTACAAATGGAGTAATGCCCAGATCAGTCTGTATGGAGGCAGCATAAGTAGCAAATTGATATGTGTTAAGTTCAACACGGAATTTCATTAAGGATGAATGTGTGTATGGAGTGAAATA
Organism: Ottelia alismoides; assembly: GCA_037367405.1. Classification (NCBI taxonomy): domain Eukaryota; kingdom Viridiplantae; phylum Streptophyta; class Magnoliopsida; order Alismatales; family Hydrocharitaceae; genus Ottelia; species Ottelia alismoides. The sequence continues at coordinate 686,440 of JAZKJV010010571.1, read as the reverse complement.
AATTGTCATCCAAAATGGGCAGGTTTTGAAACGAGAGTGATCCTGGTGTATTGGAGAAGACGGGAGTCTGGAGATCGGTTCACGAAATCTGAACTGGATTCTCGGAAACCGCCCCGAAATATTGGAGGTGACGAGTGCTTGGAATCAATGTTGGTGTAGGTGGGGTCCTGACTAAGCCATCCAGGTGTCGCCATCTCAAAGATCAAGTGGAGATCGAGTTAGGAAGAACGATACGAAGGTCAAACAAGAAATAAAGGGCGTGTAAAATAGTAGAAGGTTCCAAATGAGTGGGGGTCAAATAGGGAGTCAAAGAAAGTGAGACAAAGGCACACATTGTGCAGGACTGATCTTTGAACCTTAATCTAATTCAAACAAACACAAAACAAGGATCGGTTCACCCACTTAACACTTGTGAAGCCGTCAAAGTTCGATTATTTTTATCTTTTTAATTTTATTGTTATTTTCAGGCAATCTTATCACGAGTCCTTAAGTACGCTAACCCTATAGGAGTGTGTGTACTATCGGGCAAGAGCCCCGTACTTGTTCCACCTCCTTTGTAACATGTGATCTGTGCACTTAAAGGTCCTTGATCTCGTACATGGGCGGCTACTAAGACAAATAAATAGAAAAAAAGCCAATAGGTGAAACCACTACTTTGGTCCTCGCTCGTAACGGAATCACCCGTGAGCGTGTAAGGACCTACTCGGATGCAAATCAATGAGACAAACACACCCGTGAGGGCGTGGCCTAAGCTCAGTACTTCAGACCAAGTCAGATGCTCAACACAAGGTAGGAACACTATGCTTGACTAGGCCCTACTCGGTCATGTACAATAGAAGCACCAATACTTCGCCAACCCAGGTGATAACCAAGGTGCCACAGATCGGGATTTGGGATCTTATCCTTAGCGGGTCACGCCTCACTCAGTCTGGAGTTGAACCTGAAATCAATGTGGGCTTTATGAACCCCAAACAATGAATGGTTATGAATTTTAATTAAGGTCAAATTTATTTAGCAGTCCCTTTTTTAATTTTAGGGTTTTCATTTTTTGAGTATTTTTCAAAGCAAGCCGCCTAACGATTTTTTTTGTATTTTTTCTTTATGTCCTAAGTGATATAAACACAAGGGAAAGAGAACGAAAAAGTCATGCAAGTTATCACTAAGATGGAAATCTCACCTTAGTGACTAATGATGCATGCAAAGATATAGTTACTTACAGTGCTTCCCAGCTCTCTCCATGCGGGATGCAAGGCAGAATTGAAATATTTACACTATATGGCGATATGCAAAAGCTAGAAAACGTCCTAAGCAGTAGCTTTTATTATCGGGAAGAACCAATTGCCAACTACTCAGAATTCAGATCCAAAAGCCCGGTCTCTGGAGTGCATCGGTGTCCACCACAACAGATCCTGCAAGCGTTGTATAGCACTCCTCTTGACGCTCGATCTCAAGTCCAAATAATCAACAATTAATTTTTGACTAAGTCCAAGCGTGTATCACTATAGGTGCATGCATTGTTGTTTGGGCTTTGGACCTAGCTACTAAGTCAAACAACCTACTATGTAAGGCCTCACTCACAGAAAACAAATGGAAACAAAGGCAAAAAGCTCAAATCACAGGAAACAAAATAAACAAAGGTGATAAAACACGAAAAATCTGGTACAAGGCCCCCAGGTGAACAGACACTCGGGAACTGTACCTTATGTAGTGTAGAGAGCAATGTCCAAATTAATTACAAATTATTTGCAAAAATTAAATCACCCACTCTCTCACTAAAAATAACAATGTTATGCTCAATGATGCTCTTCTCCTCCATCCCTGCTCTTCTTTCCTGCTCTCTCACGATCGTCTCAAAGAGAAGAGAGCCGACCTCCACTCGCCTCGGGTGCACCCACCTCCTAAGAGATAGTCCTTGTTAAGTGGTCCCTCGCAAGAAAGATCAATAAGAAATTGAATTAGAACAATCAAATAATTATCTAAGAACAAGTGGTGAAAATGTAAATAAAAAGGACGGATGTGTGTGTGTGTGTGCTACAATTCGTTGCTCCCCGACAACGGTGCCATTTGAAACAAGCCCGAGATCCCGCGAGGGTCTAAAGTAGTTAAACGTGTCGCAGGATCGACCGCTCACGAAATCCCATTCTTTTTCAACAATCAACCCACAATTCAAATATGAAGCAATAAAGACAAGGTGGATCAAAATTTATTACAAACCCTAATATAAAATGTGTATAGTGACAAGTAGAGTAGGGTGTAGAACACAGGGAACACACGGTATATATATATATATTATTTAGAAATAAATAATATAAGTATATGTGTATATATAACTATGAACAATATTTACCAAATAAAGTGGGTTTTTAATAATAAAATTTTTATTTTAATTTTTTGATTTTATATTTTTATTTTGATTTTTAATTTTCTATATTTATATTTTTCTTTTTATATTTTTATATTTTCTTTGTATCTATTTTTAAATATATATAAAGCTATATATATGATATATGCAATATTAATAAAAATATCCAAAATAAAGAAAAAAATATTTTTGGGTTTCAAATATTTTTTATTGTTTTTGAGATTTTTTAGGATTTTATGCTGATTTTTATATATTTTTAAATTCAAAAATACCCTAAAGGGATTAATTAAATACCCGAAATTAAAATGGAGATATAAAATATAAAACAGTAGCAAAATTTCTCTAAATTAATTTTTATAGATAGATAATAATGTAGAGAAAATTATGAAATAGAAAATAGATTTTTAGGGCTTTTGGGAATTTTATAAATTTTTATAAGTATTTTTAGGATTTTTCAATTTTTAGGAGTATTCTTTTGTAATTTTTAGTGATTTTGGTTTAAGGTTAATAACACTTAAATAATTAAGACATATTTTTGGGAAATTTTCAAGTGATTTTACAATTTTTTGGCTTTTTTAAGGCAAACAGGAGCTGATCATGCACTATTCAATTTTCAGAAAATAGGAATAGGGATAAAATGCAAAAATAAAACTATAGCGTGATCAAGCATGTATACAGGTACCTATCCCTAATTTTTTGGTGATTTTTATAGCACAGCAACTATTTTTAATAAATTGAAAATAACACACAAAATTACTTAGCCTAGCAGGGATATAATTGCAAATAAAATAATATGCATGGGCTACCATGCAATTTTACACAAAAGTTAACACTGGTTTTAAAACTTTATGTATGAAACAATCATTACAAAAACACGCAAGGGGTTTGGTTTAAATTTTACAACATATACGTGTACCTTCACGTGACTCTGGCAGGGATTAAATTGCAATATGCGAAAGTTCAAGGGTTTACATGCAATTAGTCCAACACTTTTTAAACTTCATAAAATATTTACAGGACTGGATAGAAACTACAAAAAGGAGGAGGGTGTTTGTGAAATTATATCGCTTAAGCGCCTTGATCCGAGTGTCCAAAAGTTACCACGTGTCCACTCGAGCGGCTCAGATCGTGTACCCCTTCGTTTGAGATCAACGGTCCAGATTAGATCTAGATTGTTGTTCTTGATTGGATGACAGTGAAGGGGCTTGGAAAAACCAGCAAGAACAATCCACCGGTGACTTTCGATTCGTCGATTCGCCGACCTCCGGCGACCTTTGTCTTCTCCGATGGGCCCAGCGGGTAGCTAGGTCTCCTCGTACGGCAACATGCACCGATGAAAGCAAGAGGACTCGAGTTGCTCTGGTGAAGGTGAACCACCTGGACAGCTCCATGTGGTAGATGAAGTTTCAGTAGCATTGAATGTCCTGCAAAATTCCACTAAAAGATCCCCGGTGCGAGGTTATCTCCTCGATTTTACGTGAAATAATGGGGGAAATGGAATGGAGGGAGAGCTCCTGCAAGGTAGCGATAGAGGGAGATCGATTCCCAGATCTACGATGGATCTGGGTTGGATAATTGGGGGATTTGATGGAGATGTGGAGGAGAGTGGAATGGAGTGGAAATCGAGGGGAACCGATGAGTGAATCGTGCCAATTCGGACCTGGACCCCAACGCCCAAGATTTGGGGCTTTTCCGATTAAACGTGATTCGAGGCTCCAAACTACGAATTAAAGATGGTAAACGGAAGCTAGACTAGCAAAATACCTAAGTAAGATGGGAAATGGGGCTCAACCGACTTGAGGCGGCCAGGAGCAAGACCTGCCAGCGGAGCTACGGCGGTGGATGGATACACCTCCTCCCTTGCTCTCCTCATTGAAAATCAAGGGCCAAACCATGCTGTCACCTTAGGGAGGCCATTAAGACTAATCTGAGGGGCTAAAGCTCAAAGAAGAGGAATCAAAAAGCCAAAAGAGGTGAAGGGGTTTATTTATAGGTGATTTTTTGTGAGTTTCGAGGGAATCTTGCGTGAGATCTAGCGAGGGTTTGTGGAGATTCTAGGATGGGCGTGAAGGAGGGATGAAGTGAGCACACGATGGTGGTAGTATCGAGGATCATGAGTGCCGGAGGAAGTGTGGAAAAATCGACAAAGAGACAGCTTCGTGACTACTAACAGGCATCAGAAGGGAGACCGGCAGTTGACCATGGTCAACAAAGAAACAAGCCTGGTTTGTCCATGTGGACCAACCAGGAAATTCCAAGATAAAAATGCCTTGGAAATTAGATAATAAATAGAATTAAATTTTATTATTTTTAAGTTATAAAACAAAAAATTCTAATTTTCTGTAGTATTTTATGGATATTTTTATTTATATTTTAGAGGTGTTTATTTACAAGTTAATTTTTTGGGTACATATATAGGTATATTTACCTATGTTTTAGGTATATTATTTTTATTTTATATTTTTGATTGTATTATTTTTTTTCTTATTTAATATATTTATAACTCATTTTTAGGTACTTAAATATATTTTGTCCATATTTTTCTTATACATTATATACACTTAATTAAATAGATGTATTAATTGTATATGTATGAATATAGGCAATTCATCTATGTATTCTATATATATTTTATTTTAGTATTTTCTTTATTGTTTTTTCTTGTTTTAATATGTAAATGTATTCTAAATAATATTTACAAGATTATAAAAATATAAAATTTCAAAAATAGTGAAGAATAAATAAAATGATTATTTTAATCGGGGTATGTTATACAATAGGGCTCCAAAACCTAACTTTCACTCCTTAGCTCCAAAATATGAAACCATCTTAATTAAATAGCTTATTAAAAGTTATATACAATTACAGGTGAATTTAATGCATTTTGAGTTTTTATTTGGGAGATATGGGTCTGTGAAGTTTGGCTTTTGGAGTTTTATTATGTGTATAAAATGTACGATGTGTATTATTTTTGTGTGAGATAGATTTTGTATTTTTATACATATTATTATATACAGCTTTTGTGTACAAAGTTTCATTATTTGAGTATAGATAATAAAGATAAAATAGGTCCCAAAAATCAAGTATTGGCCTAATTTAATAGAGTGATTGCTCTATATTTTCTGTACACTTAGTCATCAGATCTCTCCCTACTTTATTCCTTGTCAACTAAGTCATCATGATGACTAATTCTTGGGGGATAGGGTAACTTCAGTGTCCTTGACACTACGTTCTTTTTATTTTCTTTCCTCTATTCTTTTATTTTGGCAATAAATACAATAAATGCACAGTGCTTCATACAGTATTTTGTAAAAATTAGTGGGCATTTATTTTGACAAATTAATGATATATGCGTGCATTTGGCTAGGGTTTGAAGGCCAAAATGAAAGAATAAAGGTGATGAAATGGAGATTCATCAGTCATCCATGAATATATTTGTATCTTTAATTACAGCCAGAAATTCGCAGTCTTCTTGGCAGTTTGGTGCAAGCACACTCACTTCATTTGCTCCCGTTACTGACTTTGACTCGGAGATGGTCTCTATCAGCACTTTATTGTTGTTGGAGCTGAATGTGATTTCTCTAGTGCCATAGTTCACTACTACTTTGGATGTTAAAACTAATGGTCGGCCAAGGATGATAGGGGTATGGAGTAGAGGTGTGGAGACATCCATTTCTAGCACAACAAAATCAACAATGGACTGGATCCGTTGAACAATTACGATCACATCCTCCAACATTCCCCTAGGCCACTTGACGGATTTGTATGCAAACTACAAAATCATCTTCATTGGTGTGAGCAGTCCTAACCCAAATTATGTGAGTAGTGAAGCTGGCATCAAATTGACCAAAGACTCGATGTTGAGAAATGTGCGTTCAAACTCTTGTTTAAACATCTAACAACGAATTAGTGGAGCTCCCTATCTTTCTTTTTGTCCGGGAGATTGTTGATGGCGTTGACGGTGGCCATGGTGAGGATGTGCTTTTCATGATTGCCACCTTGACTTCTTGGATTGTGGGGATGAGGCATGCACCTTGTAGTACATGAATCTTTCAATCCTTTATTTACAGCAGGAATGTATTTGAGAGCTTTCATCAAAGGCATATTTAGGACCAAGTTTTGTATAATTTCCACAATAGCAGGATCAAACAAAGTATTTTTAATTTTTTATTTTTTATGTTTTCTCGTTGCTTCGGGAAAATGTATATTTACAGAATCTGAAACTGTATCATTTAAAATTGTGTCCATATCATTATTTACAAGTAGATGGTTTGAATATACAAAATCATCTACAAGTTGTGGACCAAAATAAGCTGGTTCGACTTCAAGGGTTGGCTTCGGGTCTGTTGCTGCTGTGGGCGTCTCTTGGGGTGGATGATCTCCACCAAGGCTGGTGTTGCTATCTTCTTTTTGTATTTTTAAATTTTCTCATTTTTTGGCTTTTTGGTTCTAGTGATGCAAAAATGGTGCTTGGCCCTTCTACTAATTGGGCTGACGAATCATCGTCAGATGTAATGTTCTTCCCTTTCGTCGTTGTTAATGGTTGGAGTGTCCTACCGCTCCTGAGAGTAACAACATTAGATAAAAAAAGCAATTAAGATCACTGAATTGGGTTGGATACTATCGGCTACCTGCTCCTTGCGATGGAAGTTGTTTGGATTTGCCTCGACCTAAGCTGGTATGACAGTCTTCGCAGCTGTTAGGTCGTCGATCTTCTGGTTCATCTCATCCATGTTCTTGATAAGCTGAGCCAAATAGTCTAAGGTCGGGTTAATCAACACATCCTCAGAGGAGTTGGCCTATGTAGGCCTCTAGTATTGTGGGGGAGGTTGCTATTGGTAACCCTGATGGTTCTGATAGTGAGGAGGGTATGAATAATATTGAGGAGGACCGAAGTACTAGTTCTGATAACGAGAAGCCGACTATTGGTGGTGGTAACTCTATTGCTTGTAATCGGACTGTTGCGGACCTTACTGGTATCCTTGCCTCCAGTTGTTCCCGTAATGTAGAGGTTGTTGTGGATGAGAGGCTTGGTAGAGTCTTCCACCCTACTACTGCCGATGATAGGGCATGTTCATGTTCTGACCCTGGGGTTGTCCCTGAGGATGGGTCAGCTACACTTCATTATTCCAGACACCGTTTATCTCTTGGATGAGTGAGGGGGCGGACAGAACTACTCGTGAAAGGCAGACTGGGACTTTAGTTGGTAAACAACCGTCTGTGTTTGGGACTGGGGGGGGCTTCCCTGGGGTCTGCACGTAATACACATGCTGGAAGGGTTGGGGTATCAGGAGACTCAGCTGAGGAGGTTGTGTCGGTGTTGGCTCCTTCTACTCAGCAGGAGTTTCGTTAGTAGCAGATACAAAATTGCATGAATTGGCATTCAATGCCCGAACGAGCTGCTCCAGTTGCTGGAAAGTCAAATCGAGATTCTCCAAGCCTCGGGTCCTCTTCTCAATGACTGCAAGTTTTTTGAGGACCTAAGACCTCTTCTCGATGATGTCTACCTTAGACAAATAGTTCCCGATGATGCTAAGGTTAGAGCTGCCATGTTAACAGGTGTGTGGTAGGTGACATGCATCTTCTTGTATGCAGGGGATGAGGATTGAACGGCCTCTCCTTCGGCCATCTCCTCAAAAATGTCCCAGATGACATCCTCATCTTTATTGAAATACGAGCCACCACAAGCGGCATCTACTAGCTTTTGGCTCTCGAGTGTCAGTCCACCGAAGAAGTACTGAACCATACTAGTCTTCATGATTTCGTGGTAGGGACATTCTCTTGCAGATCTTTGAATCTCTCCCACTCTTCAAGAATCGTCTCATGGGGCTGCTGGATGAAATTGGAGATGCGGGAGCGCATCTGATTCAAGCGACTGAGAGGATAAAACTTGTGAAGAAATGCATATTTCAACTCCTCTCAAATCGTGACTACCTTCCCAAATGGTTTACCCAATAAAGGGCCTTGTCATGGAGGTTGAATGGGAAGAAAGTCATTTTGATCACCCTCAAAGGAATATTGGGGTAGTGGGTTGTTGCGTAGATGTTGTTGCAGTTCTTCGGTTGTATTCCCGTGGAAGGCTGGGAGCAAAGACAAGAACTGTGACTTCAACTCAAAGTGGGTATGGATGGATGGAATCTGAATCCACTCGGTGACATGGCCAGCCCCGGGGTTGCAAGTTTGCTTTTCTTGCCTCTCTGTCCTCATAATGAGGTCCACCCACTGTATAGTTTTCTTCGACATCTTCCATGTTCATCTCATCTTCTATGTGGAATTCATCCTCACTTCTACCATCTCTCTCATCATTCATCTTCCTCAAATCATTTAACATGTCTTGGAAAGCGGCATGGGTTAATCCTTAGTTAGTCAGTTATTGCTGGATTGCTTGGATAGATGCGAGGAGATGGATGTTGACTTCATTCTGAGTGGTGTGCTGGCCTTTCCCCTGATCTGGCTCTTCGAATGGTTGGGGTTGTGATCCCTTTCCTCTTCTTGTAGGAGTCATTTCTCATTCTGCCTCTAACTCTGACTCGAGATCAAGGTTAAGATCTATAATGGGAAATACACCCCGATCAGTTTGTATGCAAGCACCAGATGGAGAAAATAGTTTAGAATTAGGGTCAATTCTGAATCTTATTAGGGATGGAGAAGATAATGGAGTGAAATCAATCTCCATTTAGAATGAGCAGAACTCGGGAAGAGAGAGTTCTCGATCTAGGTGAGAAAGGAGAAGTAGGGAGTACTGAGGGTGGTTCGTAGAGTCTGAACCATGAACTTGGAATCACCCCGAATTATTGGAGATGTTGGCAACATGAAATCAATGTGGGTGTTGACGGAGTCCCGACTAAACCTTCTGTGGGACTACATCTTGAGAGGGTCAAAAGGAGATAGATGATGGATGAAGAGCATGGAGATGAACAAGAAATAAAAGGAATGTAAACCAATAGAAGGCTTACAATGAGCAAGGGTCAAAAAGAATGAAATAAGAGAAGGAAAGCAAAATGGCACAAGTGCACGATATTTTTGATTTGGCCTTAATAAAACTAAGCAATCAAACCTCAAAACACTTGATTCACCAACTCAACCTGTGAAGCCGTAAGAGTTCAGTTATTTTTATCCTTTTAGTTTTATGGTTATTGATTCAAGCAAAAAATGTTACGAGTCCTTAAACGACTATCCCTAGAGGAGAGTGTGTACTACCAGGAAGAGTCTCCCCGTACTTATTCCACCTCCTTTGTATCCTATGATCTGCTCTTTAAGGTCCTCAACCTCGTGCCTGGATGACTACTTGGACAAAGAAATAGAGAGAGGAAGTCGATAATGCGAACCCAATGCGAACCCAAATACTTCGGACCAAGCTCGCAACAGAATCACTCGTGAGTGTGCTAGGCCCTACTCGAATACAAACCAATGAGACAGACACCACCATGAGGGTGTGGCCTAAGCTCGGTACTTCGGACCAAGTCGGATGCTCGACACACGGCCGAAACATTGTGCTCGACAAGGCCCTACTCGGTCATGTACAATAGGAGCGCCGGTACTTCGCTGGTCCCAGGTGATTGTTGACGCAGCCACAGATTGGGTTTTCGGCTCTATTCCTTAAGGGTTGGGCCTCGCTCAGTCTGGAATGTACATGAATACAATGTTGGCTTTTCTCACCCAATACAATGAGTCCAATTAATCAATTTTATTTAGGTCAAGTGTTTTTAGCAGTCCCTTTTTTAATTTTTTTTGTGTTATCACTTGCTTTGAGTAGATTCAATACAAGCATCTAACATTAATTGTTGATTTTATTTAATTCATATGTGCTTAAAATAGAGGGAAATAGCGGCAAAGCAATGCAAGGTGACACTAAGATGGAGATCTCACCTTAGTGCCTAAATGATGAATGCTCAATTAGAAGACGTACAATAATTCCCAATGCTCTCCATGCGGGACGCAAACCCTTAATTTTTAAACCTATTCTATATGTGTGATATGCAAGCAGAAATCATCCTAAGTAGAAAATTTGCTATACATTAAGAACCAAATGCTAAATACCAAGAATGAAACCTAAGATCCGGTCTTCGAGACAACCTCGGTGCCCGCCACAACGCAGTCCTGCAAGCATTGTATGGTGCCTTTCGGCGCGTGGTTTCAAATATAAGTTAACAACAATTAAGTTAACTAAGTCCAAAAGTGAAGACTATAGGTACATGCAAAGGTGTTAGGTGTTGTCCTTAATTTACTCGATCAAGTAAAGCTTAAGATGCTAAGGGCTCATTCCACAAAACAAATAAAAATAAGGCGAAAATTACAAATCGTGAAAAATAAAGAAAACAAAGGGGAAAACAGGGAGAACAAAAGTGTAGAAGGCGAAGGAAACATGAGAAACATGGTGAGCCCCAAGTGAACAAATATTTGGAAATTGGGCCCGAATGTCCAAGGTCCAAAGTACATGTATTACTACGAATTAATTGCAAAAAATCGCTCTCTCACAAAAGAAAACAAAATCTATGCTAAGCCTCTCTCTCTCTATTGCTCTCTCCTCTTGGTCCACAAGTAGAAGGACCAAGTCTCCTCAACTCGGGTGCTCCGACCACCTAGGCGGTCATCGTCATCTCGAAGTCCCTCAAAAGAGAAATCAAAGAGAATGCATTAGCACAAGTAAGCAAATATGTCAAATACGAGAGGAAATAAATAAAGAAAAATAATGAAGGAAATTAACCAAAAAATCTATCCTATGCATTGCTCCCTAGCAACGACGCCATTTGTTGGGATGACTTTTGCGAGGATCTAAAATAATATCCTCATGGATGGCAAAGATAAAATGTCGCTGAGGCGATTGCTCACAAGAGTCAAACCAAGTGCAGGAAACAACTGAGGATTGACAATCAAAAATTGACCAAGAAAGACAATAAATGATTTTGGGTATTTTTGGACTTTTAGATTTTTATGGATTTTTAATTTTTTGTATTTTTTAAGGATTTTTATTTTTATATTTTTTATTGTTTTAAATTTTATATATTTTATTTTTTATATTTATTTTTTATTTTTATTTCCTTTTTCTTTTAAATATATAATATAGGTATATATATAACTATATATACAATATAAGGTGAGATAATTATAAATACGCTTTAAAATAATCAAAATGCATAAAATAAAATGTTTTAGGGTTTTATATAATTTTATACTATTTTTGTGATTTGTTTAAGTATTTTTGATAATTTTCATGAATTTCAAAGTTAAAAATATCCCAGAATAGGGATTAAATAAATAGGCTCAATTGATTTGAAGATTAAAATAGCAAAAAGTGTCCAAAATCTTTCAAATAGATTTAATTATATAATAAATAGTAAAAAGAAAATAATAAAATAGAAATGAATATATTTTGGAGTTTTGGGTATTTTTTATATTTTTATAAAGAATTTTGGAGCTTTTAAATTTTAAGGTTTTTCTTTTTCTATTTTTAGGGATTTTTGGCATGTAGACTCAAAATACAATAATAAACAGAATACACTTTTTTGTAATTTTTCAAAATGTTTTTATATTTTTATGGGTTTTTTACTACAATTAGGGAATAATAGATCAGTCTCTAAATTTTTATAAATAGAATATAAACTAAAAATGCCCGACCAAAAATATATGTGATAGAAATGGCAGGTATTTAAGGTAATTTTCCACAAAGTTTTAAAGGCCTCGAGATATTTTTCACAAAATAAAAACTACAACAAGAAAATACATTCTAACATGGCATTTTTGTAAATATTTAAAGTTCTATGACTAAATCCAAATTCCACAAAGAAATTCAGAGGTCAAACATGTAATTTTTCTAAAAATATTCAATAATATATACCCGGATGAGTATTTTTGCAATTTAATACAAGTGTAGGGGTCCAGATGCAATTTTGCTAGAAAATATTATACTAAATACACAAATTAGTAGACTAAAATGAAATACAACTTTTCTGAGGGTCCAGATGCAAAATACCTCGTCCCCTCATGTGCACAGGCACGCGAGGTGATATAGAATGGACCTAAATGCAAATATTGAAAGTATGTGGGCTTAAATGCAAATATTACAAAAGTATTTGAACTACAGATAAATGTTTATGGACTAAAATTAATAACAAAAGGCATGAGGGGTTTAGTGCAAAATACTCCTAATCGCACGCTGACCGACGGCTCTAGACGCTCCACTTGCCACGCAGCGCGCATCTGACGGTGGATACCAGTTCGATCTTCCGTGGTTGAGATTAGATCTGCAGGCATGATCGAATGATGTTGGTGCCTTCTGATTTGACGTCTCTTGTAAGATCTATAGCATGGTGCTTAATCGGACGGAGGAGAAGCACGCTAGAAGAATGACGTGAGAACTTTCCTCCAGCGAACTTCAATCAGCCCATTCTCGATGGTTGATCACCTCCAGAAGCTCGGAGGTGGCTCAAAACTCTCTTGGAGATCATTCACTTCGGTTGGCGGTCTTAAAAGGACGTGATGGGCTTCGGTAAGGTCGAACGGAGCCGTGATACCTGGAGGGAGTTCTGGAGCTTGATGACCCCTGCAAAGTTGTAGTTTCTCTTTCTTTCCTGCAGGAGAATGTTAGCGGCAAAAGGCAAAGCCAGAGAAGGCTTCTGGGGGTGAAATGGATGCGAAATGGAGTGGGGCGGCATGTCTCCAGCGAGCGGTGGAGTTGAGACACAAATCTCTCAATCTGTATGAGATAGATGGGAACGAAGAGGCATGGGATGTTTAGAAAGCGAAGGGAAGGAGATGGAAGCGTGAGGTGCGACGGAGCATGATGGGAGTGGTCGGAACAGAATGACGGAGCCAGAGCTCCGGCAAGACAATTTTTTGATTTTATGAAGTATAAAACAAAATTAAATGCAATAAGGGATGACAAGCACACCTGGAGCTGAGCTTTGGGCGGAGTTGGATCTCTCGATTCTACACACTAGGAGGCTCACCAAACCACAGAGAGGGTAGTTGTTGTCCCTAGGAACCTTGATCCAAGCTAGGGCTAGGGATTTCTAGAGCGGAAGAGGATCAAAGACTCAAGAGAACTCAGAGGAGATACTATATACCAGTCCACTTCATCGGGTAGTGGTGTTCGATTCAGAGGTTCATTGACCAAGAAATGAGGCGTGCATGAAAGTGTGTTGATCGAGGTACAAAAGTCAAGAAGAAACCGAGCAAAAATAGTTCAAGGATTGGGCGTGAGAATTTGAGGAAGATAGGTCAAAATTTCTGACAAATGCAGAACCAAGGAGGAAGAATAGTTGACCTGGGTCAATTAGTGTTGAGCCCATATTAGTCCATGTCAGTTGCTAAGGACAAAATAAACTAAATCCTTATTAATTCAATTAAAAATAGTAAATGGTTTTATAAAATTTTGGTTAAAATATAAAAAATGTTTATTTTATGTAGTACTTTAATACAGTTTTATTTATTTTTATGGGTTTATTTATTGCAAGTTATTTTTTAAGGTATATTTATAGGTATATTTAACTATATTTTGTACTTTTGATTTATTTTATTTACTTAATTTATATATTTATAACTTATTTTTTATGCATAGATATATTTTTATTATATTTTTTGATATCATATGTACACTTAAAAAAATATAAGTATATAATATACATGTATAAGTATAGTATATTCATCTCTGTATTTATAGACTATTTTATTTTTGTGTTTTCTTTATGGTTTTATTCTATTCTAAATATGTAAATGTATTATAAATAGTGTTTACAAAATTATAAAATATACAATTATAAAAATTATAAAGTATGAATAAAATGAATATTTTTATTCAGATATGTTATACAATAGGGGTCCAAAACCTAACTTTTGCAACTTAACTCTAAATTAAATGAAACCCCTTCATTAAATAGCTTATTAAAAGTTATATACAATTAAAGATGATTTTGATTCATTTTGGGTTCATATGGAGAAGATATATATCTGGTAAGTTTGGCTTTTGATTTTTTATTCTAAGTATAAAAAGTACAATGTGTATTATTTTTGTACGAAATCAATTTTGTAATTTTATTTGTATTTTTATATACAACTTTTATGTACAAAATTTCTTTATTTCGTGTAAATAATAAAGAATAAAATAGGCCCCAAATAGGACTTATTGAAGAATAAAAGAATGGGAATTTTATTGTGTTTTTTACCCTTATCTCCCCCTACTTTATTCCTTATCGACACAGTCATCAAGATGTCTAGGTCTCAGGGTTTAGGGTCATAAAATACCTTTGACATTTTATTCTTTTTCTTTTCTTTTCTTTATTATATATTTTTGGCATTAGAAACTATATTTTATATACAATAAATGAAATAAATAATGAATGTTAATTTGTACAAAATAATGCCATTTGCGTGCATTTAACTAGGGTTTCTAAGGCCAAAATGATAGAATAAAGGTGATGAAATGGAGATTCATCAATATGAAAGTTCGATGGTATTCCTCTTGACGGATCCGAGATAGCCGATGTTAAAATGCACGTGTGGATTATCGTTCGCTTAAATTAATATGTCGGTTCGTTGTAGGCAGGTAATCGGAATCAGTCAAGAAATAACCATACAAAATTTAGTTAATTTTAATCAATGCAGTTCTATGTTTATTTTACTTGGACAAGTCCCAAGGTCGAACATAAGGAGGCGGAGGAACAACATAGATTTTTTTTCTATCACAATTCATGCACGGTTTTTTAGGCGGGTTTTTTTTGTAATTTTTAATGCAATTTGAGATGCAAAATGCAAATTTAGGCCAATTTAAGGACTAGAAAATGATTAGCAATCAAACGATGTCCGAAAATGTGAAACTTGGCCAAGATAACAATTACGATGAAATGAATGCGCTTGTAATTTTTTTGGAATTTTTTGATGCAAGATGATATTTTTATGAATTTTCGAATGCAAATGATGTGAATTTCTATATTTAATTATAATAAATATTAAACCTATTTATTTTCAAGAGGAAAAATTATCCAAGATCTATCATTGGGTGATCGATCTCAGAAAAATCCTAAATCTCGAAAATATGAGATTTAATACCTATTAAAAATTAAAGATTGAATATGCAAAATGATTTTTATAAAGCAAATTCAATTCTTTTTGGGCACGATGTAACATACAATTAATTCTACAATATGTGAATTTTTGGCAATTTTTAGAGCAACGGTTAATTAGTTACGAAATTGAAAGTACAAAATGGGCAAAATATGCAATTTTCCACAAAATAATTAATTGCTAATTAACAATTGATCACAAAAATATCAAGCATATGCTATCAAGTAGAGAAGTAATTGACGAACATCATGCTATTTTTGGATAATAAAATAATGCAAGGTAGAGATTCAAAAATTGAGGGGGAACACATGGGTATATCTACAATTATAATAAATAAATAAAGCTCAGAGGATTGATTTGCAATTACCGAGAGTTATAGGGCGACTTTTACAAAATTGCCAAGGGGTCACATGCCAAGCATGTGACCCTTGGTCGGCGGGTCTGATCTGTCACTTGGGAGAACTCAGGGGGCTGCTGGGCTCTGGCGTAAATATGCACTCCTGGAAGGGGGTCGACGCAAAGTCCCCCCCCCCCCGTCACGTGCTGCGCATGTAAGGAGGGAGCCTCGGGATTGGCGTCCGGCGGTGGCTCACGACCTGGTCGGTAGTAGAGTAGTGGCGGACGATGTGGCACACCGCCTCCTGTGGCGGTTGACGATGAGTGTGGTGGTGGAGGCACAGCGGTGTCACTTCTGGATGAGCTTCCCTTGCTGGTGGCTCGGCGAAGGCGCTGATAGCTTGGAGGTCGTTGGCGGAGCGGTGGAAGAAATCCAGCAACGGTGGCGAGATAGACCGAGGTCGAATCGTCGTAACTGGGGGGAAGCTGAAGAAGTTTTGACGATGATGAAGACGGTTGTCGATGTTGTGGGAGGAGCAGTGTGGGCTCGATGGCGTGAAGCCGGAGCAAGGGCACACGCGGAGACGCGACAACGATTAGGGAGGTCGGATCTCACCGAAGGAGATGAGTCGCAGTGCTATCACCGCCATGAAGCTTTCCCGTGGTGCAATCGGCGGATGGGCGAAGAAGGTCGGGGCGACGGAGCTTAAATAGAGCGAGGATGGGGACGTCGGAGATGGAATGCTATCGCGATGGAGATCGGAGACGAGGGCAATCACGAGATGGCGGTGGAGAAGATCGTGGTGGGCGGCGATTTGATTGGAGACGATGGGCGGCCGGCAATCGCGAGATTCGCAACGGAGATGAAGATGGAAGGCGGCGGCGCAATTTCGGGAAAGAAGGGGGAGGAAGGAGAAGAGCAGGGGCCATCCGATCGGACGAGATCAGATGGCCCTGCTGAGGCCACGTGGCAGTAGTAGGAAGGGGGCACGAGGAGCACATAATGGGCACGTGTGCAGGAGGCACGAGCCTCGCACGTGCGCGGTTTTTTTTTTATTTTTTTTATTTTTAAAAAAACGAAATATAAAAACCCAAAAAAGGGTGACATGTGGCGGCTCCAGGAGCGGCCACGTGTCAGCCCCCAAAAATCAGAAAATAAATACAATGAAAAATACTTAAAAAATAGTAAATGACCTCGGAACGAAAAAGTTTCTTCACGAAAGTTGCTCGTCTAGATGAAACTTCATGAAAAACAAAAATTGATCAATTGCACAAAGTGATATTTTTTGGGTATCCCATGTAAATAGAATACCTTGATTTTTGGGTTCTATATTTTTTGTTATTTTTAAACTAGATAAAAATCTAGAAAAAATATGATAAAATCAAAGATAAAATTTACACATTAATCCATTTTTTAGATTTTTATTAATTAAGAAAAAGAAAAATAAAATAAAACAAGAAAAAGACCAATTTTGTACAAACAGTTAGTGAAGACTCGGACTCAGTTAGTTTCTTTGATTTCAAGCTCAGTTTGGATTTGGATTTTTGCACATTTTAATAAAACTTTCTTCAAAGAAGACAAATGAAAAAGAAATAAAATAAAATAGGTTAATTATGTACATAAAATAATAGGTCAAAAACTGCTAAAATACAAAATGTACAAAAGAGGCCCAAAACCTAACTTTTACATATGAGCTTCGATTCACTTG
This sequence comes from Ottelia alismoides, assembly GCA_037367405.1. Taxonomy (NCBI): domain Eukaryota; kingdom Viridiplantae; phylum Streptophyta; class Magnoliopsida; order Alismatales; family Hydrocharitaceae; genus Ottelia; species Ottelia alismoides. The sequence continues at coordinate 668,971 of JAZKJV010010571.1, read as the reverse complement.
AACTTGGTCTTGTTTTTAAGGTAATTGAATGTACATTAGTTGAAAAGTGAGTAGGATCAAAACGGACACTGGATGAGGAAGATATGAGGGTTTTAGTCCGGAAATCCTAGAATTAGAATTTGGGTTTTTGGTCCACTTATTTGGGTTAGCTATTTTTTTGTATTTTTCATTTATTCTTGTTAGTGATATGTACACAATAGAGGTGGGTTTGGTTCAATTGGAGTTAGCATGAATTAGTTAAAAATCAGGGAAGTTAGGCTATTTACAGGTCAATTAGACTGGGATTTTTGGCTTCTTATTTTGTGTGAAAATAAGTGCTAAAATGCAATTCTTATCAAAACATGCATGAATGCTAATTATGCAAAATAAATGAAGAAATGCTAATGATTTTTAGGGATTTGAGTTTAATTAATCAATTTTAGAGTGATGAATCTGAGATTCATCATCCCCCTGTACTTAGACCATGCTCGTCCCTGAGCATCATGAGAAATGCCATGAGGTGAAATGAGATTTGGTTCCATACCAAGACCATGAGCTGAAGGTGAAAATGAAACTAGACTCGACCTTTGGATTATTAGTTTGGCAGAACTTTTGTGAGACTTAGAATTTTAATATCAATAACCTTCAAGTTCTACACATCTGTCACAGTTTCGTCTCAAAAGTCATCTTAGATCAATCCTCCTCCCAAAGTATACCCTATGAACATTGAACAATCGACTCATGTGTGTGAAAGGTTTTTGCTCTTCCCATCCAGAATGACGGACTACCATGCAAACCTCCTCTCTAATAACTCGTCCTCGGGGAGTCCGGTATTTCCTTCTAAGGTCTGTCGCGCTGTGTTCACAATCGAAATGGGGGGGAAGTTAGAAGAAGGAGAAAAGAACTGGAGGGTGGCCAGTGTAGTCACCTCTCCTTGTGAAGCTGGCCAGTGTAGCCGAGTCTCCACCAAGATCTGCAGGTTTTCTTGAAGCTTTGACCTTTTTGGTCAGATATTTATTTGGTAGTGGCTTCTTTGTATTTGGATTTTTGATGGTTCTAATTGGATCTTGTTGTGCCCCTACGGATATAGAATCTTTTTGTTTCCGTACATGTTTTGGGTCTTAGAAAAAATTGTGCCCAGTCGTCCATCCCTTTTCCGAAGCTTTATTTCAATATGTATTCCGATCTTTAGATTTCCACGCTACCATAAAAGAAACTCACACAGTCTTCCAACACCCCGTCTGAGTTGAGCGAAGTGCATAGTGAGAGAGTACAAATCAATTCCTTATTCTAGAGTTGTACCCAGAATGAAGAGACCAGGTTAGACACTAAGAGTCAAATGCTGCACATTGTCACGTTGAACTCGAAGAATTAAGTCATAGACCTGAAGTTTCTAAAATCCTATTTTTCGGTGAAGTTCCTCTGAAAATTAGGTGGATTAAGGTCAAGTCTAGATCACTCTCGGTTTCTGCTCATAACTCGGTTCAGAACCCAAAGACTTTTCACAGATGCAAATGAATGTAATGTTGGATGAAGTGCTGGTGTGTGAAATGCAGACAAAGGTTTTTTTTCTTTTTTTCTTTTTTTGAATTTTCAAAAATTTATGCAAAGATGAATAAGAAGCCCTTTTTTCAAAAAAAATTGGTTGGACACAGTCAGTGTTATTAGCAAAACTCTATTTTTCCTTTTGTTTTTTAATTTTTTTCTATTTTTTGTTTGTTTTTTTAAGTTAGTTACCCACCCCATAAATACATATAAACTTACGTGAAAGTACGAGATATGGGTAATTTATATACATAGTATATATACAGACCCCCCTATACTTAGCGAGTGATGTATCCTCATAGCATAAGAAGCGTAAAGAAGACATAGCTCGAGCTAAGCGTAAGAGAGTGAAAAAAAGAAAAAGAACCAGATACATCGGTCTGCCACCCCTATACTTAGGCTGTGAACAGTCTAAGTATAAAAGAAGAGCAAAAATGAAGCGATCGGGATATGTGAATGAGGAGGGTATATACAGATGGGTATCGGTTCCCCCTATACTTAGGCTCTTGTCAGCCTAGGTACAGAAGAATGGTGGAAATGGAATGATCGTGAGATGGGGGGAATGGTATGTGCAGATGGCATCGGTCCCCCCTATACTTAGGCCTTGGCCTAAGTAAAGGAAGAAGATGTACAAGGAGACCGATGTGGTCGAAAGGGAGGGTGGCTAGCTGATGATTAAGGTGGTTTTCGGTCGATCTTTTTATGAGCCTGTGGTGGGAGATCGTAATGAAGAGAAGGAGGTGAAGCATATGATTCCCAACTATTATCAGTGTTATCCTCGGAGAAATCATGTTGGATATTAGATGAAGCGTATGAGTCAGATGAAAGGTAACCATCATCAGAGTTATCCTCAGAGAAATAGTATTTGAAAGTGTACACACTCCAGATATTCTTGTCTTTTTGTTTCTTCAGTTGTTTTCTCAGAATTCATTCCTTCTTGGGATCAAGCGGTTTGTCCTCGAATGAATACTCTGAAGCACCAGTCTCAGTCGGCTCATAAGAAATAATTCCAGTGCATTTGATGAGAGCAGGAGAATCAGCTTTGGATGAATAATAGTGAGGAACGGGAGTCGTCCAACGGGAGTTGAAGTTTGGATCCTTGGGAAGGCAAGGTTTTAATACTGCCGAACAGACTTCACTCATGTAGATTACCTTTTCCGGACCTGATGAGGAATCATCAGACGATTCCTCTTCCGGAAGATCAAAGGTGACTTTTTTTCGATGAAGGAGTAGTCATTTTGTTTCATGAAGTTGTTGGTCCATTTGAGTCTCCAGATGAATAACCATTAAAAATTTTCTCCTTGGTTGGTGTTCGTCCTGCATGTTTGCTCTTAGTCTTCTGGATGTTGGTGCACTCCTGAGTTGGAATGATTTGGTCAAGGTATTCAGAGTAGGTTGACCCAGGGTGCGACCATGCATAAGTCTCAAGATCATATAAGAAACACTTTTCTATTGTGAGATCCGCAGGAATTGAGAATAGTGGGGAGAGTCTCTGCATGATCATTATCAATTGATTTGATGTTGGAGCATTCCTGTGTAGAAATGATTTGATCAAGGTAGTCAGAATAGGTTGACCCAGGGTGCGACCATGCATAAGTCTCATGATCGTATGAATCATATATTTGATTTTCCATGGTGAGAGCAACTAGGAATGGAGAAGGAGGGAGAGTCTCTAAACCAATAGTCTCATCAATGACCGATATCTCAGGTGTAGCAACGAGGTAGGGCTCTTCTACCGCTTGATGGTTACGGTTGTCGAGGACTTCGTCAATTGTCTAAGAAAATTGTGGTTCCTCAAAGACTTGGTGAGATCAAAGTGCTTCCAATGTTGTAAAATTGATTTCCCGAGTCTCACATTTAATAATGGCTTTAGCCAATGCTAAGAATGGCTTTCCGAGAATAATTGGAGACTTGGTGAATTCCCCTTGATGCTCAACATCAATGATCATGAAGTCTAATTTGAACAGAGCACCTTGGAATGTAATGACGATAGAAATTATTCCTCTCGGCCGCTTTATTGATCGGTCAACTAATTGAACGATCTCTCGTATCTTCCTAATAGGTCCGAGTTTGAGTTCGTGAAACACGGAGGTCGGGAGGACATTGAATTGTGAATCGTCATCAATTCGAGCATGGGTGAAAATTGTATCTTTGATTCCACAGTCAAATCTGGGCAACCGCTTACTATGCGATGATAAACGATATTTTGCGAGGGTCAAAATATGTTGTCGCTGAGGCGACCGCTCACAGAACATCGGTTAATCAGCAATTAACCCACATAAAAGAATAAATCATTAGAGTCCCAAAATTGTGAATTAACATTTATTACTCTACCATAAAGTGCATAGTGAACAAGCATGTAGAGGTCGAACCACAGAGAGTAATACAAAATGCAGTAGCCAATGGTATTCATGTACAACAGAGTCATCCTTGTATGAAGCCTATTTTTGTGGGTTTTTATTTTTTTTATTTTTTTATTATTATTTATTTATTTTTGTTATTAATAATATATACTTATGTATTATATATATATAATTTATAGAATATAAATATATAAAGATATATTCCCATAGAGGGTATGTATAAAGCATATAATACATACCTTATATACATACATATATATATATCTATATTTTTTTTAATTCTCAGGTTATTATACATTAATAAATAAGTATATATATATAATTAATTTTTTTATAAGGAAATATATATATAATGTAGAGAGAGGAGTGATACAATATTTATAAAAATATACAAAATAGTCAAAAATTCAGAAATAAAATCTTTTTGGTATTTTCATGATTTTCCACTGTTTTTGTGATTTTTGGGTATTTTTAAAAATATTTTTGGTATTTTTAAATAGCAAAATAAGGGAAAACAGGGATTAAGCTACTGGCTGGGGTTAAACTGGGGATTAAAAATATCACAAGCACAAAATTTTTCCAAACCATTTTTAAAAGAAAGAGGATAAAATCTAGAACCTACAGGAGTTGAGTTTGCAATTTTTAGGATTTTCTAGAGTTTTTTATATTTTTTAGAAGTTTTTGAGTATTTTTGAATTTTTAAGGTTTTTCTTTTGAAATTTAGTGATTTTTGGACTGACTCTAAAATATGATAAAATAGACCATAGGGAATTTTTTTGGAATTTTTCGAGGTGGTTTGCTATTTTTTTGGTATTTTCTAAGCTAGACAGTAAATAAAATGCATGTTTTTTATTTTTAATAAATGCAAAAATGTAACAAAAATGAAAACTAAAAATATGGCGTGCAAGAGCATGCTAACAGGAGCTTATGTTCATTTTTGTGGAGTTTTTCAAGTTAATATGATGTATAAAATAAATGGCCAAAGCATGCAAAAATATATGGCCTGACAGGGGCATTTTTGAAAATAAAAATAAAGTCAGGGGCTTCTGTGCAAAAACGCCAAAAATATAACACGTGGTTTGCAAATTTAAGGGCTAAAACGAAATATAAAACCCGCCAGGGGTCCCATTGCAAAATACCCAGCACGTGGGACTACACGTGCTCCACACCCACAGGGACCAAAAAGTAATTTCCAAAAGTCCAGGGTCCTTAATATAAATTTTCACAAAAATATTACACTGGAAATTTTTTTTGTGGATTAAAAGTAAATATACAAACATACAGGGGTGCTTGTGCAATTTAGCCACCTCACGTGGGGGTACACGTGAGGTGACGTGGAATGGTCCTAAAAGTAATATAGTAGAGGTACAGGGGGTCCATGCAAAATTTACACACTTAAATAAAATTCGAGTTTTATTTACAGGGGTGAACAATAAATACCAAAAAGGACAGGGCTAAATAAGAAATTTACCCCTAAGTGCGCGCTGGTGGACGGCGTAGATCAGTTCACTTGGACACGCGTCGCGCATCCAACGGCCGGTATCGCTTCACCGATGAAGGGCTGAGATTAGATGCGCCTCGCGAATTTGACGGTCAGTGCAGGTCTTCATCGGACGGATCTCGTTCAATCTGGAACGCTCCTCCTGATCGGACGGTGAGGAAGGCGTCTGGAGGAACAGGGAAGCAGCTCGCCTGATGAATACTCATTCATCACTCTTTATTCTTATATTTTAGCTACAAAAACCTTTGCAAATACATGTAGATATGTGTAAATAGGAATAATTACCAAAAGCATGCATTGTGTAAAAACCTATAATTAGCATGTTTTTGTGCAAAAATAAAAGAATAAAGATTAAAAAGAAAAGGAGGGAAATATTTAGAATAAATATTGAGCAACCTAACCCAAGGGAGGGCTCAGCATGGGCCTGACCGCATAAAAGCCAAAGTAGAGGGAGATAGGGGCTCATGTGTGTAAATATTTATAAATAAATAAAAAATATTTTTTTTCTCACAAAAATTTCTAAAATATGCTTGTAAAAACTTGTACATATTTATAAGTATAAAAACAAAAGAAAAAGATAAAAATCAAAAAGAACAAAAACACCCCTTTCATCTTGTATATGAACCATTCTTCTACATTTATTTAACCTTGTAAATAAATAAAATTAATTTTTATAATTTTTGTAAATATTCTATGTTATATAATGTAAATAAATAAAATAAAAACAATCAAAACAAAAATCAAATAAAAATAGCAAAAATTAAAAACACAAAAATATATTGTACATATACCATGTATATAAGTGTATATATGTATTTATTTTACCTATGTATATAAATAATAAAAATAAAATAAAAATATCTTTTTATTCCTTGTTTTATAATGAAAATAAATAAAATATAAAATAGGAATAAAATTGCATAAAAATAATAATTAAAAATCAAAAATTAAAAAGCCTATATTGTACATATACCTATATATAGCTATATAGTGTATATACCTTATTTTTATTTCGAAAAAATTATTAAAAATCACTAAAAATAGAAAAAAATAAAATAAAAATATTTCATGTTTTAACTTTTTGCAAATTCGGCCATTTGCTACCCTAATTTTTACCCCTAAGATCCGCCCACGTGGCCAATTCCTGTTGGCTCCTGGGGATGTTGACCGCCCGGTCAACTACCCCCCCCCCCAGGACCACTTTGCACGGTTCTTAGCGGGTAAGCCCGCTTCTCGGATTTTTAGCGCTTAAACCCGAATCACATTCGCTCAAACCCCGGGTCCGTTTTGATCTTGACATACCCGAGACCCTCGCCGGAGCTTCATCCTCGGGATCCGCGCGCTTCCACGCCCTACCCGACCTTGTCTTCCCGGACCCTCGCCCATATTTAGCTCGAGCTCCGCCACCCTAATTTTCTATCTTTGGTCATTCGTATCCACCTCCTGTGAGCTCCAGCGCACTCGCGAGAGTGACAGCTTGCGTCCGGCGCCGTCGAAGCGAGGAGTAGAGGCGTATCCACTGATCCGACGAGCACAGCCGTCGTTGCTCCGCCACCAGCGTGAGCACCGAGCCTCGGAGGGAGACGCTCCTCGAGGCAACGACCAGGAGCTTCCTTAGCTCCTCCCCAGTCTCTTCGTTCACCCAGGTAACCTCGTAGGTCCTTCTTTTTCACTGATTTCCGATTACGCCCAATTCGCTCCGCCGCCGTCCATCGTCGATTCCCATCGTTTCCGACCACCATTCGATCATCGGGCATCGCCATAGCCCTCGCCGACTCCCCGCGCACCTTCTTCACCCCTCCATCCAACCCAGCTCGCACAGGAGCTGGGAGTCGAGCTCCTCCGTCTACCCCCTTCGCCGGAGCTCGCCATTTCGACCCCCAGTTCACCGTCGCTCCGCCTAACCGGATCGAGGCAGTTTGCCCTCGACCCGCGAGTCTCTTGGTGGTCTTTGCAGGTGCTACCAAGCCCATCTGAGGGCTTTGGTCATTCAGGCCAGGAGCCTCGCCTCCGCCGACCTCGCCGGAGCTCTCCAGGGCCCGGTTGGGTCATCGGAGCCTACCGGCAGATGCGGGAGCACCCCACGTTTCTTCTCCGACCTTCAGAGTGCTTCCAGGAGGATCCTAGCGTACGCCAGAGGCCGGCGAGTCTCGTCGGCTACCTGTTCATCCAACATCCTCCGTCATCGTCCGATTGCCTCGGCCCTCCAGTTCTGATCCAGACCGTCCATCTCAGGAGGCACCTGCACCGCCAGATCTTTGGAGAGGCGATCCCAGCCGCTCGATGCTCGTGGGTTAAGCCACAGCGAGCCACCACCGTTGATCATGCCACATGGCTTGACCTCGAGCGTCGGATCATCCTGAGGAGCCCAGCTGTAGAGAGGCCGTTGTTCACCACCGTCGGATGCGCCACGTGCCCTCCATCCAGCCGCTCCGAGTAATAAAGGGTAATTTACCCTTAGGCCCTCTTAGTTATTTTGTTTCGCTTTTAGTCTTGTAAATATTTAGCGTAGTTGTTTAAGTTTTGGTATTTTTGCATAGAGACCCGTGCGCTTGTTTTTATTTGCTGATATACCCCTGTACATGGTCTGACACGTGCTTCGTCACGTGGTTTGTTGGGATATTTGCATCTTATGCCCTGTTGTTCTGGTTGTTATTAGTTGAATGAAAGTTTTTACTTATTTGCACTTATACCCCTGTGCGTGTTATTTGTGGGTATTTTGCAGATAAGCCCTTGGACTTTTGGTACCAGTTACCAATAAGTCCTCGGGACTTATTTTCATTGCATCTGGGTCCCTAAGTGCCCCAGGCACGCGCGTGGTGCGTGTTTTGCTGGGTTATTTACACCAGACCCCCCAAACTCTTGGGTATTTGCACTTTGGTCCCTGTGCACTATACCCTCTCTTTATTTTTGAATAAAATAGCAAATTACCTCCGAATCCAACGAAAATTGGACACATTGCTCCTGCCATGGTGTAAAATTTTCGAGGATTTTTTAGGACATTTTTGTTTTCATTTGATATTTTTAAAAAATCAAAAACCTTTAATTTTGCCTCTGTCTAACTTTAAAAATCACAAAAAATATTAAATAGTGTCTAAAAATTACAAAAAAAATAGGTGACTGTCTATTTTGTTGTGTTTGATTTTCTAGCCAATTTTGGCTATTTTTCATTACTGAAAACCACTAAAAATAGAAAAAAAACATAAAATCTTATAAAAATTCTTGTAAATAAACCAAAAACCCAAAAATAATAAAGTAGGTGCCTAAATTTTCCTTGTTTTATTCCCTTTACAGGAAAATTACCTCCAAGCTAATTTGGGGCCTTTAGATATTTTATCCAGGCTCTTTTAGCTCGGCTGGACAGTACCTTTGATTTCAGCCACTGTTTGATTTTTAGAAATTAAATAAATATCAGAAAATTCTCAAAAATTCACCAAAAACATTAAAAATCATAAAACACATAAAAACATTTTTGTTAGAATTTTTGGTTGATTTTTAGTGTATTTAATAATTTGTTGAAGTGTGTGTTTACTTGTTTTTCCTATTTTCTTTATACATTAAAAAATCCAAAAATAATATAAAATAATTAAAAACCACTAAAAATATTTTGTTCTTTTATTTTATTCCTTTTTACTACTTCGTAGGCCGAAAGGCCAATCCGTTCTCCTTGAGTTCGACCCTGGTCGCTATACCAGGTTAATCCAATAGCGAGACCGCTTTCGTGTTTTTGATCGATTTTGTCTATTATTAGTGGTCTGATTTTTCTTGATTGGCACATCTGAGTGACCGAGGTCGCAACGACCATCTCAGATACACCTGATTACCTTAGTCTCTCGGATTTTTGTGCCATCAGAATGGCGCCGTTGCCGGGGAGCACCGCTTAGTAGTTCTTATTTTATTTTCATTTTTGTTTTCGCGGCTTTTCGCGGCTCTTTCAGATCTCGCGACTTTTTCGCGGCTTTTGTTTATATTTTATTTTTATTTTATTTTGTTTTATTTTCTTTTTCTTTTATTTTTGTTTTATTTTGAGTGTTTATCTTATTTTATATTTTTGCATATAGACCCTCATTTTCTTTCATTTATTTTTCTTCTTATTATTTGATTATTTTTATTGATCTGACCACTCATCTCTTTTTCTTGCGAGGGCCCGAGGACCGAGGCAGCCGATTTCGAGAAGCCGGTGCAACCGAGGAACTTGGAGGTGGCTCCCTTCTGTACGGAGCCGCAGGAGAGAGCAAGAGAGAGAGTGGAGTGGGAGAGGATTAGATAGACTTTTTACTTTTATTTGATTATTATTATTGTAATAATACAGGGACTCAGACTGGACACTTTGGACTGTGATTGGACTTAGCGGGTCTGTTTCGCCGAGCATCGGTGTGCTCGGGGGACCCTTAGGCTTTTTCACGGCTTTTTACGCGGCTTTGTTTTCTTTTCATTTTTCTGCCTTTTCCGGTGTTTACGCGGTTTTTTATCGAGCCCCTAGATTTAGGATTTTCTCTTGCTTGTGCCGTAATTAGTAGGGTCCCCACACTTAACTATTTGCCTGCTCCTATAGTACGCTTAATTGGACTCACTAATAATCAATTAATAAAAATAATCGACTCATCTCCTTCGTAGCCTACGTGTCGTAGCTCACCCTGTAAAGCGCTTTCTCCTACCCCCGATTTGTCGGGCAGAGGAGGGGTGGGCCAAGACCGGACCCTTTGGCTTGGAGGTCGGTGGCCGATTAGACGGTTTTGCGAGTAGAAATTGCTCATCTAGGACTCGGTTTTTCCCGCTGCATCATTTAGGGTAGTTTACTTTTCTGTCTTTAATTCTGCGCGGATCACTTGCATGTAGAGTGCTGGAGGCAAGGTACGCATTTCTGACTCAGCATGCATCATTGATTTCATCGCGCATTGGCTTTTTCGACTTCTCCCCCCTGTTTTGGACTAAATAACCAGGAGAACTGAAAAATTTGTTAGGCGTTTGTTTTCTATTTAAAAATATTAAAAAGAAAAATCATAAAATTGGGACTGGATAAAACTATTAACCCTAAAAGACACTTACCCTAAAAATTTGTCTTGGGGAGAGCAACCCCCTCATTGTATGGTTTGGATGCGCGAGAGAGTGACCCGTACCCTAGATATCCGTGCGGGCCAGTCGGTTGGGATAGCATCGGGTATCCTAACAGGTCACGTAAGCGCTCTGATATCTTGTGTGTTCACCTAATAAAAATTGACAAGATAATTTGACCGAACTTTCACGGTCTTCAGCTCGCATTGCGTTGGTGAACCGGGGGTTTGCATTTTGATCATAGTTTCTCCAGATCTCATCCGCACTACTCGCCAGATCAAGATGATGGGTAGACGCTCTCTTAGGCAGCCTCTGGCTGCACCGCTTTCGGGCACGTCTACCCGATCATCTAGGTTGCCCCGCGAGAGCCAAGACCAGCTCTCCGAGCCCGAGTACGACTCCGCCCTGCTCCCCTCGACCCCCTTTCTTTCGAACCTGAGCGACATGAGCCCGAGGAGAGATTAGCAGATTTGACAGCACCTGAGTTGGGCTCATTTGATTTTGCAGACGTCATGGCCGGCAGTTCTGAGGATCGCTCCCGTCAGCCTGAGCACTTCGTATTGGATCAGGGAGCGATCAACTCCACCCTGATCGCCTCGTTAGAGACCGTCCAGCAGCAGCTGAGGGATCAGGGAGCATTCATGATCGACATGAGGAGAGAGATGGAGCAGATGAGAGCAGAGCGAGAGCAGAGGAGAGGGGGACCGAGTATCCCAGATGATGCGGATGCAGCAGCCGCAGCAGCAGCCGCCGCAGCCGCGGCCGGAGGACCACCGAGACCGATGCGGGAGTTACACAACCCCGGATCGACGCTGACGCACCACTGGGTAGTACTTCCAGCGATCGTGGGGGACTTCAAGTTCCCCCGAACACTTTGCATCTACTCCCCCACTTCCACGACTCGCGACAGAGGAGCCCCATCTCCACCTCCAGGAGTTCTTGATGATATGCAGCACTGTCCACGACCGTCAGGTGGACCAGGACACGATCAGGATGATCGCCTTCCCCTTCTCCTTAGCTGACAGAGCAGCCACCTGGCTGAAGCATTTAGGGAAGTTTGTTTACACCTGGGAGAAGCTCCGCACCGAGTACTTGAACAAGTACTATCCACTCAGGCGGATGAATACAGCGAGGGCCCTGATCAGCAACTTCTCCATGCTCCCCAACGAGCAATTCCACGAGGCATGGGAGAGGTTCCGAGAGCTCACAGACCGATGCCCGCACCACGACATTTCGAAGCCGAACCTTGTGCAGAGCTTCTTCAGCGGGTTGACACCAGAGCTCCAGGGCCTGGTGAATGCTTCTTGCGGCGGGTCCTACTTCGCCAAGGACCACGACCAGGTCTGGGCCATCTACGAGGAGATGGCCGAGAATTACATGGTGATGTCCCAGACCCGGTTGTACACACAGGGGAGACCCCAGCAGCAGCCAGGACCCGCGCAGTACCAGAGGATAGCACGGGTCGACGCCGGTCCATCCAGTTCTTCCGCAGTTGCAGCAGCACAGGCAGAGTCGTCCGCTGCGGATATGGGCATCATCAGCGAGAAGTTGGACCGGATGGAGCTGATCGAGAAAAAGCAGTGCTAAAGCATCACGTAGATGGAACAGATGGCACAGACTCTGAGCGACATGAAGACCCAGCTCATGTGTCTTCAGGAGGCACAGACGGCTTCACAGCCCCGTCTTCAGTCGCGAGGCGACACCGGCGGCAGCAGCAGCTCGTCCCAGCGCTCCAGCTCCTTTCAGCAGCCTAAACAGGTTCACCTTGTACAGGCGGAGCCGTACCAGCAGCAGCAGCCCTCCTTTCAGTCCCCACCATCTCCAGACTTGCAGATGGTGGTATACCAGCCGGATCAGCCTCTGGAAGTACTCCCGCCAGCCCCATACGATGCAGAGCCGTTGATGGATGTCAACGGGATTTGGTATGACCGCCCCCAGCCCGGGATCCGACGAGACCATCCCGGATTCAGGTGGGGGAGTGGAGGTACCCAGCCCTAGCAGCAGTCATCCGGTCAGGGAGGGCAGTATGGCCAGCAGAGAGATCACCAGCCGCAGCAGCAGCCCCCAGCCCACCAGCCATATCAGTAGTCATCCTTCGTTCCTCGTCCCTATCAGCAGCAGGGACAGTCTTGGAGACATGAGCAGCAGGCTCACCCACCACACCAGCAGCAGCACCCTTCCTCCTACCCCTCTTACCAGCAGCACCAGTTCCAGCAGCCTCAGCACCAGAGAGGCTACCCGTCGGGCTCCCATGAGAGCCCCGCCTTGGATGACATAGCCCGCCTCCTTACGGACCATCAAGCTACCTTCAGACGGGAGATGGACGAGTTCCGCCAGGAGATGCGGGACCTTGTGAGAGGGAAAGCCGCCATCCCTGCACAGATAGAGCCGAACCCCAATAACCTCAAGAGGAAATCTGAGCAGGTAGTTTCCACTGAGCACGCCACTCCTAGTGATCCATTTGATGATATGTCTTCGGATCTATTTGATGCTGATTTTGTTACACTTAGGAGCGGTAGAGCACCAGCAGGCGGCGCCTCATCTGAGCGATGACTCGAGGATCCACCCAGGGTGCCAGATGAGGAGGAGGAGGAGAGCGGTACTGAGGCCGCACACGATGATGACGGTGGTACTGATGCCACCAAGGATGCTGATTCCACCGGCGGTACTGAGGCCGCCGCTTCACCAGTTCGAGGAGGTGGTGCTGATGCCACCAGAGTAGCCGAGCCAGCCCGCGGTACTGAGGCCGCGAGACGTCCAGTAGCAGAGCCAGCCCGTGGTGGTACTGAGGCCACCGGTATTCGTTTTGATAGAGATGTTGTTTTTCCTTCGGTTGATGTATCTCAGAACACTATTTTGAATAAAGGAAAAGGTTTGGTTTCTTCTGGTCCCACTGTGGTGATTGATGTATGTGCGGATCCGACCGTCGAGCCGTCTAGGCCTTTTCCTAGTCCTTCATCTGCGAAGGACCCTGTGATCCCCTTCCCTAGAGCCCTTCAGATGGGGAAGGGGAAGAAAAAAGAAAAAGACCCAAAAAAGAGAGAGCAGGAGGAGTTCAGCCAGAGCATGATCGACAGATTTCACATCCAGCTGACCCTCCAGGAGGCTTTGCAGCACATCCCCCTTCTTCAGCGATCTTTGAGAGACAGGACCACAGTCAGGAGGAGGAGGAGGAACCACACTTCAGAGATTCATGTGCTGACGAAAGCCACGTGTTTCGCGATCCAGAACCGTCTGCCGGCCAAGAGGCCAGATTCAGGGGCCTCGTATGTCAGATGTCAGATTAGTGAGTAGAGGTTCGACCGGACTCTATTGGATAGCGGATCGTTTATCAACCTCCTTCCGGCAGCCCTTCTCGACCGCTTCGAGTTGGGCACTCTTCGACAGAGCAGGACAGTCCTTCAGTTTGCTGATCGATCTGTCAAGAGGCCGAAGGGGTTGTTACGAGACGTTATCGTCACCATTCAGGGCCTGCAATTCCCCGTGGACTTCGTAGTGTTGGACATGGAGATCCCTGACTCAGTGGCTGATACCCCCATCATCCTCCGTTCTTGGCCACAGCCAAGGCGGTGACTGATCATGATAGCGGGAAGGTATACTTTCGCGTCGAGGGTGAGAGTATACAAATAGAGACGGTCGAGGACTACAGAGCCAGAGAGAGAGCATGCTCAGAGGCCAGCACAGATTCAGAGCAGCTGACAGACTCCGAGCCAGACATCCACCAGGATTGTGATTTTGTGATCACAGACGATGAGGCAGCATGGGCAGATCCTGCAGCACAGGCCATCCTCTCATTTTCAGACACAGCTGATGCCGAGATGATAGCAGAGGAGAGCTTGGAGAGCAAAGCCCTGGTCCAGGATACCACAGAGGCAGCAGAGCCGGTTCTTGACCGTGACACGGTTTTCAGTGATGGTGGTGCTGAGGCCACCTTGTGTTACGATGGTACTGATGCCACCTTGTTTGATACAGATCCCTCGGATTCAGAGTCTGATTAGGCAGATTGCGATGATCATATGCCAGACCTGAGTCCACCTGAGCCTACAGATGAGGAGGAGGTAGATGCAGAGCAGATCAGAGACAGCACAGTTGAGCAGCCTCCTCCAGATCCAGTTTGCGAGAGTTCGCTTTCTTTCTCCCAGGCAGATTTGGCAGACTTAGCAGCATTGACACATTTCCTTCCGCAACCAGATTTGCCAGCACCCAGCTGTCTAGAGCTGAAGCCGCTCCCTACTTCGCTGAAGTATCGATTCCTTGCGGGCGAGCCTGAGATGTACCCAGTCATCATCTCCGCTGATCTGACTGGAGAGCAAGAATCTCGTTTGATGGGGGTTCTTGAAAAGAACCGCAAGGCAATCGGATGGAGCGTAGCAGATCTCCATGGGATTAGTCCATCAGTGTGCTCCCACCATATTTATCTCGAGGAGGGGGCAAAGCCGTCGCGTGAGTTCCAGCGGCGACTGAACCCCAACCTGAGAGAGGTCGTGATGAAGGAAATATCAAAATGGTGGAGTGCAGATTTTATTTATCCCATTTCTGACTCCAAGTGGGTTAGCCCCTTGCATGTGGTGCCCAAGAAGACGGGCATCACGACTGTGATCAGTGAGTCGGGAGAGGAGATTGCTACACGAGTACCCACCTCTTGGAGGGTCTGTGTTGACTACTGGAGACTCAACCAGGCCACCAAGAAGGACCATTTCCCCCTGCCTTTTATTGACCAGATCATTGAGAGACTGGCAGGGAAGAGCCACTATTGCTTCCTGGATGGGTACTCGGGCTACAACCAGGTGGCCATCGCTCCTGAGGATCAGGAGAAGATCACCTTTACATGTCCCTTTGGTACATATGCCTTTCGACGCATGCCATTTGGGCTATGCAACGCCCCTGCAACTTTTCAGAGGTGCATGTTGTCGATCTTTTCGGACATGGTAGGGGAGTGTTTGGAGGTCTTCATGGACGATTTCTCGGTCTACGGTGACGGATTCGATTCCTGTCTTGACTGCCTAGACCGAGTACTCCAGCGATGTATTGAGTACCATTTGGTTCTATCTTGGGAGAAGAGTCACTTCATGGTGACTCAAGGGACGGTGCTTGGCCACATCATCTCCAACAGGGGCATGGAGGTTGATCCGGCCAAGGTTGATGTCATTAGAAAACTCGCACCGCCGTCCAACTTGAGGCAGCTACGGTCATTCCTGGGGCACGTTGGATTTTATAGGAGATTTATTCAGGATTTCACCGGCCGTTGACTGACCTCTTGACGAAAGACACCGAGTTCCTTGTCGATGACAAGTGTCTTTCGTCCTTTGCGACTCTCCAGCAGTGTGTTATTGAGGCTCCTGTCCTCCAGCCGCCTGATTGGTCTCTCCCATTCGAGATCATGACGGACGCCTCCGATTTTGCCGTAGGGGCAGTGCTGGGATAGAGGAGGGATGGAGTTCCATTTGTCATTCACTACGCTAGCCGCACATTGGATTCCGCCCAGCGGAATTACACGATCACAAAGAAGGAGATGCTAGCCGTAGTATTCGCCCTAGATAAGTTTCGATCTTATATCATTGGATCTAGAGTGACTTTGTACACAGATCACACCGCCATCAGGTACCTCATGGCAAAGAAGGATGCCAAGGCCAGACTTACTAGATGGATCCTTCTACTCCAGGAGTTCGACATTGAGATCAAGGATAAGCCTGGAGTCAAGAATGTGGTGGCGGATCATCTCTCCCGTTTAGAGCAGCCTGAGGAGTCTGAGCAGATTGATCCCATTCGAGATACCTTCCCAGATGAGGCAATCCTTGCTATCGCCTCACTCCCGTGGTATGCCGATATTGTGAACTTTCTCGTTGCTGGGAAAGTCCCACAAGATTGGCCCAGGCAGAGGCTTGAGACCTTCCTTGCGAAGGCCAAGTCCTACCACTGGGAGGATCCCATTCTTTACCACGAAGGAGGGGATAGCGTCTGGCGTCGGTGTATTCCTCAGGAGGTACACCATAGCGTCCTCACTTACTGCCACAAGCTTGAGACAGGAGGACATCATTCTGGGAGGAGAACGGCACAGAAAGTGCTCCAGTCCGGTTTGTGGTGGCCTACCCTCTTCAAGGACTCTGATGAGTTCGTGAAGAGGTGTACTGACTGTCAGAGGATGGGCACTTGTGGACAGCGTGATATGATGCCGATGCAGCCCATTCACTTCTGTGAGGTTTTTGACGCATGGGGCATCGATTTCATGGGTCCATTCCCTAAGAGTCAGGGATTTGAGTACATTCTGTTGGCCTTGGATTATGTTAGTCGTTGGGTTGAGGCTATCCCCGCCCGAGCCGCTGATGCGAGGACAGTTTGCAGATTTTTGAGGAAGCACATCATCACGCGGTTCGGGGTTCCACGAGTTTTGATTTCTGATGGGGGGTCTCATTTCATCAATGATCAGGTGAAGGCTCTTGCCAGCGAGTTCGGTATAGACCATCGTGTTGCTACACCTTATCATCCACAGACGAATGGTCTAGCCGAGGTGTCGAATAGGGAGATCAAGACTATATTGCAGAAAGTCGTCCGCCCTGACCGAAAGGATTGGTCACAGCTTTTGGACTCGGTCTTGTGGGCATATAGGACGTCTTTCAAGACTCCATTGGGCACATCTCCCTTTCGCCTCGTATATGGCAAGCCGTGCCATTTACCTGTTGAGCTGAGGCACAAGTCACTTTGGGCAGTTACAGATATTCTCATGAATCCAGATGGTATGGGAGACCAGAGGAGGGCAGAGTTGGCAGCCCTGGAGGAGCTTAGAGATACAGCATTCTCAAACAGCCTACATTATAAGGAGAAAGTGAAGGAGTGGCATGATTCTCATATCAGCCACAAGCATTTTAAGATTGGACAGAGAGTATGGTTGTTTGATGCGAGGCTACGTCTATTTCGAGGGAAGCTACAGAGCAAATGGAAGGGACCCTACTTGGTCAAAAAGGTACACGACAACGGTAGCATTGATATATCTGAGTTGTCTTCTGAGAGTACCTTTCGAGTAAACGGCCAGCGGCTCAAACCATTTCTAGATCATGAGCCGCGGGTCACTGATCTTGCCCCTATTCATTTTGCGTGATATGTGGTCTTTGACTCACATCCAATGCATCTCACGCCTGAGTTTCACTGATCTTCCGCCTTGTATAGATCCAGATGTCCATATCACTACATTCTTTAGTCTTACATCCCTTTCTTCATCTTGTGATTATGCTATACTTAGGGTTCACTTTACCCTAAGTATAGGGGGGATGTGAGACCTTTTGAGTATTCCTTTTGCTTCTGTCCACCCCTGTTTTGCTGCCTATACTTAGGGATATTTTACCCTAAGTATAGGGGGGGTAGACCCTGTACATTCTCCACTCGGTTTTCCCTTAGTGTACAGCCTGCTACACTTAGGATTATTTAATCCTATGTATAGGGGGACGACCCGAGACCCTCTTGACTTTTCATTTCATTCGTCCTTGTATATAGCCCTTCTTTTCACTTCCCAATACCTAGCACGAGTTATGTCTTCTTCATCGCTCTTGACTCTGAGGACATCGTTCGAGCTAAGTATAGGGGGTGTGTATATATTTCATATATACTTTAGCCATAACTCGTACTTTGTGTGAGTGTGTTAATAAATAAAATGGCTAAAAATCACAAAAATTAAAAAATTTTCATGTACATAAACATTCTTCTATTTGCACATAAATAGCTAGTGTACAAATTATTTTTGTAAAAATGATTTCAAAAATCTTTTGTGTAAAGCTTGTGTAAATATTTTCTTATCAAAATTATGTATATAGTACAAAATTTTTCCAAAATGTTTTGAAAATCAAAAGTTTGCAAAAATCTTGTGTAAATGTGTGTAAATACCTTTTTGCAAAACTTGCACTTCATGCATCATCCATTCATGATTTCAAAACATTTTTCAAAAATTTTGCATGATTGTAAAATTTGTGTAAATAAGCATCTTTTGTATATATGTATATAGTTTTTCTGGATGATAGTTGACATTTAAACTAGCCTGGAATCAAATTGAGAAATGGAGCTTGATTAAGATCTTAATCCACCTAACTTCTAAGAGGAACCTTATAGGACTTAGGTTTAAGGCTTTTCAGGTCCATGGTGACTTAATTCTTTGAGTCTACTAGGCTATGATCACATGTCATCTCAATGAGCCTAAGTAGAGAACTTAACAACAACACATGACTCATATAGACAATGGCTTTACTTGGACACCAGCACTATGCACCGAGCTCTTTACGGATGAGGTGGTGAGGAGGCAGTCTTCCTTGACTTGGGGTAGCATATGAGGGTAGTACTTCTAGGCGGAACCTCTCTTCTTCTTTTAGTGAAGGAAGTGCGTCTCAACTTGGTCTGGTTTCCATGAGGTCTAACGACGGGAGTTGTGGGTTGCAATAAAGCTTCAAAAGAGGGATAGTCTACTGGCTCAAGAGGAAAAACTCCTTGTATATATGCTGCACATGTATATGTTGTACAGATGCACTTGAAAAAAAAATGTGCAAAAAGAAAATAACTCCAAAAAAGTGGTGGGTCTGATAGAAAATGATAATCCCACCGGAGTATGTATATAGAGTGCAATAAGCAAAGCTTGGTTTCATGATCCACCTGATGTAGCTTGCAGCAGGGAGACTTGGCTACACTGGTCAAGCTCCCAAGGGTACTTGGCTACACTGGCCTTGACCCATTCTCTTCTTCCTCCTCTTCTTGAGCCGGTTGAACTTAAACTTAGAAGGGAATACCCAGCTCCTCGAGGAAGGAGTGGCCAGATTGAGGTCATAGAGTTACCTTGTTAGGGAGGGTTGTCAAGTTGCCATTTCTGAGGTGGAGAGCTTAGACCTCACATTCACAGGACAAGAAAAGATTCATGGTCTTCAGGGTTTGTGATTGATGACTTGTTCTGATCTGGAGCATTGAGGAGTCTTGGTTATAGATTAGTGGAACTTAGAGGCTGTTGAGTTTTAAACCTAGGTCCAAATAAGGTTCCGACACATTAATAATCCAAAGATCTGATCGAGCTCCATACCCCAATTCAATGAAGGCAAGTTTAATAATCAACCTTGATCCATGTACATCCTCTTTTTCTTTCTTTCTTTTTCACTTCTTTTTCAAATAAGTGTTTGCTAAGGGACTAGCAAAGTTAAGTATAGGGGGTGATGAATACTCATTCATCACTCTTTATTCTTATATTTTAGCTACAAAAACCTTTGCAAATACATGTAGATATGTGTAAATAGGAATAATTACCAAAAGCATGCATTGTGTAAAAACCTATAATTAGCATGTTTTTGTGCAAAAATAAAAGAATAAAGATTAAAAAGAAAAAGAGGGAAATATTTAGAATAAATATTGAGCAACCTAACCCAAGGGAGGGCTCAGCATGGGCCTGACCGCATAAAAGCCAAAGTAGAGGGAGATAGGGGCTCATGTGTGTAAATATTTATAAATAAATAAAAATATTTTTTTCTCACAAAAATTTCTAAAATATGCTTGTAAAAACATGTACATATTTATAAGTATAAAAACAAAAGAAAAGGATAAAAATCAAAAAGAACAAAAACACCCCTTTCATCTTGTATATGAACCACTCTTCTACATTTATTTAACCTTGTAAATAAATAAAATTAATTTTTATAATTTTTGTAAATATTCTATGTTATATAATGTAAATAAATAAAATAAAAACAATCAAAACAAAAGTCAAATAAAAATAGCAAAAATTAAAAACACAAAAATATATTGTACATATACCATGTATATAAGTGTATATATGTATTTATTTTACCTATGTATATAAATAATAAAAATAAAATAAAAATATCTTTTTATTCCTTATTTTATAATGAAAATAAAAAAATATAAAATAGGAATAAAATTGCATAAAAATAATAATTAAAAATTAAAAATTAAAAAGCCTATATTGTACATATACCTATATATAGCTATATAGTGTATATACCTTATTTTTATTTCGAAAAAATTATTAAAAATCACTAAAAAATATAAAATAAAAATAAAATAAAAATATTTCATGTTTTAACTTTTTGCAAATTCGGCCATTTGCTACCCTAATTTTTACCCCTAAGATCCGGCCACGTGGCCAATTCCTGTTGGCTCCTGGGGATGTTGACCGCCCGATCAACTACCCCCCCCCCCCCAGGACCACTTTGCACGGTTCTTAGCAGGTAAGCCCGCTTCTCAGATTTTTAGCGCTTAAACCCGAATCACATTCGCTCAAACCCCGGGTCCGTTTTGATCTTGACATACCCGAGACCCTCGCTGGAGCTTCATCCTCGGGATCCGCGCGCTTCCACGCCCTACCCGACCTCGTCTTCCCAGACCCTCGCCCATATTTAGCTCGAGCTCCGCCACCCTAATTCCCTATCTTTGGTCATTCGTATCCACCTCCTGTGAGCTCCAGCGTACTCGCGAGAGTGACAGCTTGCGTCCGGCGCCGTCGAAGCGAGGAGTAGAGGCGTATCCACTGATCCGACGAGCACAGCCGCCGTTGCTCTGCCACCAGCGTGAGCACCGAGCCTCGGAGGGAGACGCTCCTCGAGGCAACGACCAGGAGCTTCCTTAGATCCTCCCCAGTCTCTTCGTTCACCCAGGTAACCTCGTAGGTCCTTCTTTTTCGCTGATTTCCGATTACGCCCAATTCGCTCCGCCGCCGTCCATCGTCGATTCCCATCGTTTCCGACCACCATTCGATCATCGGGCATCGCCATAGCCCTCGTCGACTCCCCGCGCACCTTCTTCACCCCTCCATCCAACCCAGCTCGCACAGGAGCTAGGAGTCGAGCTCCTCCGTCTACCCCCTTCGCCGGAGCTCGCCATTTCGACCCCCGGTTCATCGTCGCTCCGCCTAACCGGGTCGAGGCAGTTTGCCCTCGACCCGCGAGTCTCTTGGTGGTCTTTGCAGGTTCTACCAAGCCCATCTGAGGGCTTTGGTCATTCAGGCCAGGAGCCTCGCCTCCGCCGACCTCGCCGGAGCTCTCCAGAGCCCGGTTGGGTCATCGGAGCCTACCGGCAGACGCGGGAGCACCCCACGTTTCTTCTCCGACCTTCAGAGTGCTTCCAGGAGGATACTAGCGCACGCCAGAGGCCGGCGAGTCTTGCCGACTACCTGTTCATCCAACATCCTCCGTCGTCGTCTGATCGCCTCGGCCCTCCAGTTCTGATCCAGACCGTCCATCTCAGGAGGCACCTGCACCGCCAGATCTTTGGAGAGGCGATCCCAGCCGCTCGATGCTCGTGGGTTAAGACACAGCGAGCCACCACCGTTGATCACGTCACGTGGCTTGACCTCGAGCGTCGGATCATCCCGAGGAGCCCAGCTGTATAGAGGCCGCTGTTCACCACCGTCGGATGCGCCACGTGCCCTCCATCCAGCCGCTCCGAGTAATAAAGGGTAATTTACCCTTAGGCCCTCTTAGTTATTTTGTTTCGCTTTTAGTCTTGTAAATATTTAGCGTAGTTGTTTAAGTTTTGGTATTTTTGCATAGAGACCCGTGCGCTTGTTTTTATTTGCTGATATACCCCTGTACATGGTCTGACACGTGCTTCGTCACGTGGTTTGTTGGGATATTTGCATCTTATGCCCAGTTGTTCTGGTTGTTATTAGTTGAATGAAAGTTTTTACTTATTTGCACTTATACCCTTGTGCGTGGTTTATTTGAGCATGTGCGTGATATTTGTGGGTATTTTGCAGATAGGTCCTTGGACTTTTGGTACCTGTTACCAATAAGTCCTCGGGACTTATTTTCATTGCATCTGGGTCCCTGAGTGCCCCAGGCACGTGCGTGGCGCGTGTTTTGCTGGGTTATTTGCACCAGACCCCCCAAACTCTTGTGTATTTGCACTATGGTCCATGTGCATTGTACCCTCTCTTTATTTTTGAATAAAATAGCAAATTACCTCCAAATCCAACGAAAATTGGACACATGGCTCCTGCCATGGTGTAAAATTTTCGAGGATTTTTTAGGATATTTTTGTTTTCATTTGATATTTTTAAAAAATCAAAAACCTTTAATTTTGCCTCTGTCTAACTTTAAAAATCACAAAAAATATTAAATAGTGTCTAAAAATTACAAAAAAATAGGTGACTGTCTATTTTGTTGTGTTTGATTTTCTAGCCAATTTTGGCTATTTTTCATTACTGAAAACCACTAAAAATAGAAAAACACATAAAATCTTATAAAAATTCTAGTAAATAAACCAAAACCCAAAAATAATAAAATAGGTGCCTAAATTTTCCTTGTTTTATTCCCTTTACAGGAAAATTACCTCCAAGCTATTTTTGGGGCCTTTGGATATTTTATCCAGGCTCTTTTAACTCGGCTGGACAGTACCTTTGATTTCAGCCACTGTTTGATTTTTAGAAAATTAAATAAATATCAGAAAATTCTCAAAAATTCATCAAAAACATTAAAAATCATAAAACACATAAAAACATTTTTGTTAGAATTTTTGGTTGATTTTTAGTGTATTTAATAATTTGTTGAAGTGTGTGTTTACTTGTTTTTCCTATTTTCTTTATACATTAAAAAATCCAAAAAAAATATAAAATAATTAAAAAACCACTAAAAATATTTTGTTCTTTTATTTTATTCCTTTTTACTACTTCGTAGGCCGAAAGGCCAATCCGTGCTCCTTGAGTTCGACCCTGCTCGCTATACCAGGTTAATCCAATAGCGAGACCGCTTTCGCGTTTTGATCGATTTTGTCTATTATTAGTGGTCTGATTTTTCTCGATTGGCACATCTGAGTGACCGAGGTCGCAACGACCATCTCAGATACACCTGATTACCTTAGTCTCTCGGATTTTCGTGCCATCATCGCCCCCGGTGAGCTTCGATCGTGGAGCGTGGGCTCCTCCAGGCTCCTTCTTCGTGTCTGGGATGCTCTGCTCGTAGCTGGAGGCTTTCTGCGTCTACCGGCGGTCTTTTCATGGCTCCTGGAGGTCTGAAGAGCTCGGACGAGGTCGATGAAGGTCGGGACCTCCAGGAACCTCTTCCTGGTTTGAATCGAGCCCAGATGGGCTCCTTTCTTCATTTGACCTGCATAGGAAGAACCGGGGGAGCGAGGGCTATCTCCTCGACCCCGGGTTTTGAAGCTCTATCGCAAGACGGAGTGAGGCGGAGGAGCTCCGGCGATAGGCAGAGGTGGAGCTCCGATTTGTAAAGACCAGAGGTCCTTGGTTGAACAAAGATGATAGATAGATGGAGAACGTGTTGGGGAACGAAGTGGGGTGAATGTGGCAGTCGAAAACGGTCGAGATCACAGTGAAGAAGTCGTCGGAGCGGAGCTCCGGCGGACTTCGAATTTTCTATTTCACGCTACGCTACTGATCTAAAGGCTAAACTAAGAACGGGAATGAAAAGCTAACACTAAAATCTACCTAAAATGCAATAAAGGGTAGCTCTTATACCTGGGGGCCACCAGGGAGCAGGACGGACGCTGGAGCTCCGCCGCGTCAAAACTTTCCCTCCTCCGGCCGATTCAAGTCGCTGCGATGCTCCCCCTGTCACGAGGAACCTCCCAGGATCGAAATCAAGGCTTTTGGGTGGATGAAATTGGCCAAATTTGAGGAGGGGGCGAAGCTTCTTATTTATAAACATTGGCCTGGACCCTTATTGACCGGCGTTTATTGATTAATCCAATGAGTATCGTGTTGATCTAAGATATCGGCGGGCATCAGCGATAATCAGGGATGATTTCTTATGAAGAACGCGAGCGCGATCGATGGACGAGATGCCCGTAAAAAAGGGAAGAAAATCGGGGAAAAGACACTTCTGGCGCGCCAGGTCCCGGATGGGATAGTTGACCGGGCGGTCAACAAAGGCCGCGCCTTTTTGGTCCACCTGGGACGCTAGAGGACAAAATATGGAATTTTACTCGAAATTGATTTATTTGACATAATAGATGATTTTATTATTTTTTCCTTATAAAATAAAAATGTGTATTATTTCATGTAGTATTTATTTATGATTTTTATTTAATTTTTTGAAGTATTTTATTATGGTTTTTTTGATAATGTATTTATACATGTATTTACATGTATTTTATTTTTATTTTGTTTATTTGATTTTATTATTTTATTTTCTTATTTTATAAATTTATAATTTTTTTGTGAGTGTGAGGATATTTTTATTTAATTTTTATGAGTTGATTTTTCATTTTAAATTAATTGGTATATATATATGTAGGTATACTTATAGGTAATTTACCTATGTATTATGTAACCTTTATTTATTTAATGTATTTTCTTGGTTTTTATTTTGGATTTGTATTTTTATTAAGTTATATGTATTATTTACAATATTATAAAAATGTGAAAGAATTAAAGAATGTTTCCCCTCTTTATTTAGATATATACTTATCATAGGTATTATGCCTATTATTTTGCATATACTTATTTTATTTTACACTTCTTTTTGGGTTTTATTCTAATTTCAATATGTATATGTACTACTTATATTATTTACAAGATTTTAAAATATCAATTTATAGAATAATAAATACTGAATAAAATGAATATTTTAATCAGGTATTATGCACAATAAAGGCCAAAAACCTAACTTTTACAGATGAACTCCAAAAATTATGAAACCAATTTAAAAAAAATAGTTCTTGGAAAGCTATATACATTTAAAGGTGAGTTTGGGCGATTTGGAGTTTTAATTTGCAAGATATGGGTCTGTGAAGTTGAGATTTTGGCGTTTTTATTCTGTGTATAAAATGTACACTGAGTATTGTTTTTACACAAACTCAATTTTGTATTTTTATTTACATTATTATCTACAACTTTCATGAACAAAGTTTCTTTATTTGATGAATGCATAATTATATACAAAATAGGTGTCAATGCATAAATAAATGCATGAATGAATGAGGTATTTATTGTACACTGGCCCTTATCTCCCCCTACTTTATTCCTTGTCAACCAATTCCATACTGGCCTTGGTCTCGGGGTTCGGGTCATAAAATATCTGCAATATTTTATTTCCTTTTTCTTTTCTTCTCTTTATTCTATAATTTTGGCATTAAAAACCTTATTTAATGTATAATTGATACAATGAATCATGAATGCTATTATGTACAAATTGATGCTATTTACATGCATTTGCTGGGGTTTTTTAAGGTCAAAATGATAGGATAAAGGTGATGAAATGGAGATTCATCACCCCCTATGCTTGCCTTTGCTAGTCCCTAGCAAATACTTATGCAATAAGTACAAAAAGAATAAAGAAAGAAAAAAAGGAGAATTAAAGAAGGATAGAGTGAATGGGGGTGCTTTCAGTGCAATGCTTGTCTTATAAAATCTGAAGTTGAAGCTCTTGTCAGACCTTGGGTGTAGATGTGTGTGGAACCTAGTCGGGAACCAGTTTTAAAATACAACAGCCTTCGAGAACCACAGAACTCGGTTCAACCCACCTCAATAGCCTGGTCAGAACTGGTCTACATTATACGCAAACCCTTATAACTATGAAGCTGACTTGTACAGTGTAAGTGATAGTGGCTCTCCCCAACTGAAATGACAAAGGGACTGACTTCTCCAGAATGACAACCCAATGATTCCCCAATCCAACAGCTCTTTCCTCGATGAGTAGGGTATTCCCTTCTAAGTTCAAGTGGCAACCAGCTCAAGAGGAGGAGGTGAAGAGAAGAATGGACGGTAGCCAGTGTAGCTACCTATCCTAGGATGCAAGACCAGTGTAGTCAAGTCATCCAGCTGCAGGCTCACATATTTGACTTTGGAACTCAAGCTTGCTTATTGGTTTTACAACATATGTACAAACTTTGCAGGCATTTTATCTTGTACAGGCCTGACCATTTTTTTTCGAAATACTATGCACAACAGCATTTACATAAGGAGTTTTTCCTCTTGAGCCAGTAGACTATCCCTCTTTTGAAGCTTTATTGCAACCCACAATATCCTATCTTTAGACCTCATGGCTATTGAACCAGGTTGGGGTGCACTTCCCTCCCTAGACGAGGACGAATGTTTCCACCCGTGTGCGTCTCAGACTGGCAAATCCAACCCCCTCACCACTCCAACTGAGTTGAGCCAAGTGAAAGGTGCAAGTGTCCAAGTTAAGTCACGGTCGGCAAGAGTCATACGTGTGTCTCAAAAAGTTCTAGTTAGTCAGTTGAGGTGACTTGAACCCAGCCCTGATTTCTCAAAGAATTAAGTCTGCATAGACCTGAAGTACCTTAGACCTAGTTCCCATAAGGTTCCAGTGCAGTTAGGTGCGGTAAGGTCTAACCAAGCTCCCATTCGAGACTTTATTGGACTGATTCAATCATCAAGCTCACTCAAAAAGAATATGAATGGTATGCTCATGCTATGCACAATGAATGATGCAATTTTCACAAAGAATTTACAAGAATCAAAGAATCTTTTTACACAAAGAATTTTTGCAAATAAGAAGCTTGACACATACAAAAAGTACAGACAATTATTTACACGGGCGAGCCGCTTTATTGACAAATGTATGGATTCATAAGGACTTTTGAATTAATTCTTTATTCAAGTTGTACAGAAAGAATTTTATTTATCTTATTCACAATTTACAAGTATTCGTAATGATGTTTTTATTTCTTAGATCTAGTTTTGAAAATAATTTTGCAAACTATAGTACACGATATTTTTTGCAAGCATTTACACGCATTTGAAAACTATTTTTGCAAAGATTTTTCACACTATGTACATTTTTCACAATAGTTTTGACAAACATTTTTCAAAACATTTGCACATAGGTTTTTTAAATCCTTTCTTTCACACAAAGATAAAGTTTTTCAACAAAACAATTTTACACAGGTTGAAAACATTTCACAGCAAATTTTTCAAAACAGTTCACACTATTTTCACATCATACTGTATAGGTATTTTAACCTGATTTATTAATCAGTATATACAAAAGAAGAAAAACTGTATTTGCTGTTCAACATGGTTTTGGCTCTGATAAACTTTATTTGGGATTATTGCTTATTTTTGTGTGAGAGATTTTTTTTGTGCAGGCTCCTCAGACTTTTTCAAGAATTATTTTCAAAAGATTTTTGAGAACTTAGTCCAAAATAAATTTTACAAAAATGTACATGCATTTGAATAATGATTTTTGCAAAGGTTTTACACATCATAGATAAGTTTTTCAAAATAATTTGACAATCAATTTTTACAATCATTTGCACACTAGTTTTCACACATTTTTATTTCACTCAAAAGAAAATAAATTTTACACACAAAACTGATTTTTCAAAGGTTGAATATTTGTACACACTATTTTTCAAGCAATTTCACAAGATTTTTCAAAGAGAATGTTTTGCAGAAAACGCTTTTCCTGACTTAATAATCAGTACAAGTACAAAGAGTCTGAGGAGCTCACAATCATCTTTTATTATTATAGAACTACTTTTTACATTATATTTTATATTGAGGTGATATTTTATTTTTTTTCAGTATGAGTTATGCTTATGGTATATACATGGTATATACGACCTCCCTATACTTAGCTTGAGCTATGTCCTCATAGGTCGAAGAGAAAAGCAAAGACATAACTCGTACTGAGTATAGACAGATCTAAAGAATATATATATATATATATATATATATATATATATATATGAATGAGAAATGAATGAATGAGAAGTTGACCTTCCCCCCCTGTACTTAGGATCAAGTAATCCTAAGTATAGCAGACTGTACAAAATGCAGGGAGGGTCAAGGGTGAGAATACACATATCGTACTCAGATTGTCTCCCCCTATACTTAGGGTAAGATACTCCTAAGTATAGACAAGAAGAGGAGACAAGGAGAGGATCGAAATGAATTGAAAAACTCGGGGTGCTCATCCACCCTATACTTAGGACAAAGTACTTCCTAAGTATAGAAAACTGTCTATAAGGGCAGCACCTTTTGATACAAAAAGAAGATAGAAAGGAAAAGAAGAAAAGAAGAAAAGAAGAAAATCAAATAAACAGTTGTTGGAGTGCATTGTCTGAATCTTTTGATGATGCAGGCTGTTGTGGATATGTCATCATGGTGCATGAGCTGGATGAGTCAACAACGGCCAAGAATGTGTCTGGTTCGAGGTAAGACTTCAGGAGTTGACCGTTGACGACGAATGGTTGTGCGTCAGGGGACAATTCTGCTATAGCAATACTTCCATTGTCACGCACTTCACAAACTCGAAATGCCCTGTCCAGATACTTTTCAATTTGCCCGGGAAGATCTGCAACTTTGCATCAAATAACCACACTTTCTGACCAATATCAAAGGTCTTTCGTCTTATGTGCCTGTCATGCCAGCGTTTCACCTTCTCTTTGTACATCAATGTGTTATCGTATGCATAGTCTCAGAATTCCAAGAGTCTGTTCAGATCATCCTTTCTTTTCTGACCACTTTTGCGTGAGTCCAAATTGCAACTGTTAACTGCCCATAAAGACTTGTGAATTAATTCAACTGGCAGATGGCAAGGCTTCCCATATACAAGACGATAGGGCGACATGACAAGGAGACTTGTAGGTGGTTCTGTAAGCCCACAAGACCGAGTCCAAGAGTTGGGACCAGTCTTTTCTGTTTGGCCTGACAAGTTTCTGCAGAATCGTCTTGATTTCTCTGTTTGATAATTCTGCCATGCCATTGGTCTGAGGATGGTAAGGAGATGCGACACGATGATCGATGCCATACTCCTTCGGTAATCTCTTGACCTCTTTGTTAATAAAATGGCTACCCCCGTCTGATATAAGAATTTTCGGTATCCGAACCGTGAAATTGATGTTCTTCTTTAGGAACTGACACACTGTTCGGCTGTCAGCGGCTCGAGCAGGGATAGCTTCAACCCAACGACTCACGTAATCGACGGCAAGAAGGATGTGCTCAAAACCTTGACTTGTTAGGGAAAGGTCCCATGAAGTCAATGCCCCATGCATCGAAAACGTCTGCTATCTAAATAATTTTCAGGGGCATCGAATCTTTTGCAGTGAGTGTCCCTTTCAATCTCTGACAGTCAATACATCGTTTTACAAATTCTACTGCATCCTTAAATAATGTGGGCCACCAGAAGCCACACTGAAGTACTTTTGCTGCCGTACGATCTCCAGAGTGATGTCCACCAGATTCGAGCGAGTGACAATGCTCGGGGACACTAGATTGCTCCTCCTGAGGGATGCACCTGCGCCAAATGCAATCCGCTCCTTCCCTGAATAAAAGAGGATCCTCCCATTGGTAGAAACAGATGGTCGACATGAACTTGTTCTTCAGATTCTTCGTCCAATCCAACGATGTTACCCCAGAGGCGAGGTAGTTGACTATATCAGCATACCAAGGAAGGGAATCCACTACTAAGATGGCTTCGTCAGGAAAGGTTTCTGTGGATAGGTGCATTGTTCAGAGGGGGCTCGTGCTGCTCAATTCTGAGAGATGGTTTGCTACCACATTCTGAACTCCAGGTTTGTCCTTAATTTCCAAATCAAATTCCTGGAGGAGAAGGATCCAACGAATCAGTCTTGTCTTGGCATCCTTCTTCTGTTGTAGGTACCGGATAGCAGAGTGGTCTGTAAAGATTGTGACTTTTGATCCCAGCAAATAGGATCTGAACTTCTCAAGGGCGAAAACCACAACCAGCAACTCTTTCTCTGTCACTGTATAATTTCTCTGTGCTTCATCTAATGTTCTGCTGGCATAGTGAATGGCATAGGGCGCTTTCTCTTTCCTTTGCCCAAGAACAGCCCCGACTGCAAAGTCTGACGCATCGGTCATTATCTTAAAGGGAAGAGTCCAGTCTGGCGGCTGTAAGATTGGAGCCTGAGTAATAAGCTCCTTCAGCTGGTTGAAAGCAAGGAGAACCTGCTGATCTACATTGAACTCAGTCTCCTTGCACAAAAGTTCTGTCAAAGGTCGGGCAATGCGGCTGAAATCCTTGTAAATCTTCTGTAGAATCCCAACATGCCCAGGAATGACCTCACATTCTTCACTGACTGAGGTGGCTAGAGATTTGCAATAACATCCACCTTTGCCGGGTCGACCTCCATGCCACGTTTGGGAAACGACGTGACCCAGCACAATACCTTCAGTGACCATGAAGTGCTCTATTCATTTCCCATGAAAGCACTAAATTGACTTCCCGACACTTCTGAAGCACTCTGTCCAGGTGCTCAAGACAAGAATCAAAACTATCACCATAGACAGAGAAGTCGTCCATGAACACCTAGAGAAAACTGCCTACCATCTCGGCAAAGACTGCTAACATGCATCTTTGGAAGGTTGCAGGTGCATTGCATAATCCAAAGGGCATTCTCTTGAAGGCGTAAGTGCCGAACGGGCAAGTGAAGGTAGTCTTCTCTTGATCTTCAGGGGTGATCGCCATTTGGTTGTACCCGGAATAACCATCCAAAAAGCAGAAGAACTCCTTTCCTGCTAGTCTTTCCAGAACTTTATAAATGAATGGCAAGGGGAAGTGGTTCTTCTTAGTTGCTGCATTAAGACGGCGGTAGTCAACACACACCCGCCAGGATGTTGGTACCCGAGTTGAAATTTCCTCTCCTTTATCATTTGTAACCACGGTAAGCCCAGATTTCTTTGGAACTACATGCAGTGGGCTTACCCATTTGGAGTCGGAGATGGGATAGATAAAGCCTGCGTCACACCATTTCATTATTTCTTTCATGACGACGTCCCTGAGGTTAGGGTTCATCCTTCTTTGAAATTCGCGGGACGGCTTGGCATCTTCTTCCAGATAGATGTGGTGTGAACACAAGGCCGGATTTATCCCTCGGAGATCTGATACGCACCAACCAAGTGCCTTGCGGTTCTTTTCTAGAACCTCGAGAAGACGAGATTCCTTATCCGGATCCAGCCTGCTGCTGATGATGACCGGATACATTTGTTCTTCACCCGCAAGGAAAGCATACTTCAGGCCTGCCGGAAGTGGCTTGAGTTCTGGTGTTGATCTGTCCAGCTTGTTGGTTACTTTAGATACTATACTGGTGGTGGGATGTACTTCTGTGAAGAGCTACCATCCTCATCATTCTGTTGAGATCCTGGTGATGTGTCGAACGGTTCTACGCGAAGCTGATCGTGTTCGGTCTGGAGTGAATGCTCAAAAAGATGCGCCTGCATCTGCGAATCTGTCTCCTAAGAATCATCGGAGCAAAGGTTGACTGTGCTTTCCAAGTCCTCCTCAAGAGTGAGGATTTCTCGAGTCCATGATCGTCCATTGACAAAAATGAATCTCTGATTTCTGCAATAAAATCACAGTTTGCTTCGGATGCTGACTGGCTCTCATCAGTCGTGGCATTTGGCTCTCTACTCATATTGATAGTGATCTGCTTGGTGTTCGAGCTAAAAGTAATTTTTCCAGACCCGTAATCAACCACAGCACCTGAAGTGCGTAAAAATGGTCGGCCAAGGATGATAGGGGTCTGGAGCAGAGGTGCAGGTGAGTCCATATCAAGGACTACAAAATCGGCTGGGAATTGCATCTCCTGCACTTTAATTACGACGTCTTCCAAAAGACCTCGGGGTCGCTTGACGGATCGGTCAGCGAACTGAAGGATCATGCGTGCCTGCTTGAGCGGACCCAGCCCGAATTCTTGCATGATGGATGAGGGCAGAAGGTTGATAGAAGATCCACTGTCAAGGAGAGTGCGCTCGAAGACATGGTCAAAAATCTCACAACTGATCAGAGGTGCTCCTGTATCTTGCTTCTTCTGTGGGAGGTTGCTGATAGCTGCGACAGTGGCCATGGAGAGAACGTGTTTTTCTACATCTCGGCGTCTGTTTTCTTGCGCTGGGCGACGCTTGTTAGTACATGCCTCCTTTAGTCCTTTCATACCTGGCATGTATTCCACGGCCTTCAATAAGGGAATCTCAATAGTCAACTTGTCTAAAATTTCCACAACTCCTGGATCAGACAATGCCTTTTTTCGTTTTGCATTTTTTTTGGATTTTTCTATTGCATGAGGAAAAGGAATATGTACATCTCTAGCTGGTAAAATAGAGTTCTTATTTACATCAAAATCATCTCCATAGAATGTTGTACATCCGGACTACAAAAAGGAGTACAAACTGTATCCTGGCATGCTGGTGCTGCAGGGCGAGCAAAAAGTGTAGCGTCTGCTCCGTCGGCTGGCGAGGGATCGGCTGCTGCTGGCGGCTCCTCCAATGCTGGCGCGGCTTCGCTTCGGCTGCGAACTTCTTTTTGTTGTTTTTGAGTTTGCTGATTTTTTTGTATTTTTAGCTGAGGCTGCTGCAAATGTACGACGACTGGAATGGCTTCTCCATCTTCTTCCTCCTCACCCGCCCCTGTAGCTGGCATGGCTGATGCGGAAGATGACGATCCACCTGCTTCTTTATTCACCCCATTTTTGGTGGCAGGTAGAGGCACAAGCCCTACCGCTCCTGAGAGTAACAGCATTAGAATAAACAGTAATATCATTGTCAAACACGGACAGGACATCACAATCTACCTGCTCTTTCTTATTGAAATTATTGGGGTTGGCTTCGACCTGAGCCGGAATGGTGGTTCTGGTGGCGGTCAGGTCGTCAAGCCTCTTGGTCATTTATGCTAGCCCTTTGACAAGTTGGGCCAGACAATCCATGGAGGGGTTCGCAGGGGGTACCTCGGTGGTTTCAGCGTGCAGACCACACTGTTGTTGCATGGATGGGTGCGGAGGTTGTTGCCGGTGGTGTTGTGGTGGTGCAGGAAGTTGAAGTTCCTGATAAGAGGGGGGAGGATATTGTTGATATTGTTGAGGTGAGGCAACCACATACTGATGAAACGGTTGTAGATGGCGGTACTGCGGCTGCTGATACGGCTGGTTCTGCCTCCATTGGTTTGCATACTGGGGAGGCTGATGATACTGCTGATGAGGCTGAGAGGACCGTCCAAAGCGACCACCCTGAGGTTGGTGGTACTGCCGGTTGGCAAGTGGCTGACCCAGGGGTTGTCCCATAGGACGGGTCGGCTGTGCATCATTGGTCCATACCCCGTTCACTTCCTGAATCAGGGGTGGTGGTGGAAAAACTAGATCAGGTCCTGAAAGAAACTCTGGCTGGTATACAACCATCTGCTGCGGCGGCTGGCCCTGGTCGGGCGCCTGCATGTAGTACACGTGCTGGACTGCCGGTGGCTGCTGGCTCGCTGAGGTTGATGCTGCGGTTGCTGCTCGTCCTTCTTTTCAGCTGGAGCTTCCGATGGTGTAGCCGACTGAACAGAGTTGATGGTGCCCACCAACTGTTTAAGGTACTTGTTGATCTGATCAGGCTTGTCTAAATTTTGGGTCCTCTTCTCGATCACAGCGAGTTTTTCGAGGTTCTGTGATCGCTTCTCAATGATGTCAACTTTCGAGAGATGGCCCCCGATGATACTGAGGTTGGAGATCTCATCTCTCTCTGCCTCCTTGGACGCTGCCATGTGTACTTGTTTATGAAGGATCTGGGGCTGCTTCTGATATACCTTGGATGAAGAGAGGGCGGCCTCTCCTTCGGCCATTTCTTCAAATATCTGCCAGACTACGTCTTCATCCTTGTTAAAATGCGAGCCCCCACATGCTGTGTCGACGAGCCTTTTGCTTTCGATATTCAGTCCCCTAAAGAAGTGCTGGACCAAGCTGGTCTTTGGAATCTCATGATGGGGACACTTCTCCTGCAGGTCAGTGAATCGCTCCCATGCTTCGTGTACTGACTCATGGGGCCCTTGGGAGAAATTACTGATTCGGGCTCGCATCTGGTTCAGCCGACCGAGAGGGTAATACTTATGCAGGAAGGCTGACTTCAGCTCCTCCCAGGTCTTCACAACCTTCCCCAGATGGTTGACCCAATATAGGGCCTTGTCTTGTAAGCTGAAGGGGAACGCCAACATCTTGACAATGTCCAGAGGGACATTGGGATAGTGAGTAGTGCGGCAAATGCGGGAGAATTGTTGCAGGTGAATGTACGGCTCTTCACTGGTATTTCCATGGAATGCAGGGAGAAGAGCAATGAATTGGGGCTTCAGCTCAAAGTGATTGTGTACCGGTGGAATGAGGATCCACTCGGTCATCTGGCTGTCTCTCGGATTGTATGTCTCTTTAAGTGTAGGCTTGGGTGGTGGCGGGAATTCTGGATCATCATTGTTAGGCCCACCGCCTCCTCCACCTCCACCTCCTCTGCCTCTGCCTCCTCCTCCCTCGTCTCGGTTCATCATATCGTTCAACATATCCTGGAATGTTGTCTGTGTGAGGGCCTGCTCGGTCAGCTGTTGTTGAATGGCCTGGATAGACGCCAGCAATTGTGCATTGACTTGATTTTGGTCTAGTATCTGTCCTTCTGGTTGGGGTGGCTGTTGACCCTTGCCCTTTCCTCCGGGAGCCATATCAGGGTCTGAGTCGGACGAAATGAACTCCGGAGTAGTCTCTGGGGCTTGCATTGTCTTTTATCTGCAGAATGAGAGAGTCCTGATCAGACCGCTTGCAATTAATGTTCAGTTGTCATGATAGAGCTGGAATTCAGGTCAACCCCAGCATGTTGTGAATGGAAAAGGATGTAGATTGTAATCGACTTCCATTCACAACGGCGAAAGCGGGACAAAAGTGATCTCAGTTTATTGGGTGGCCAAGAGGAAGGTAGAAAGCGAGGAGTCTGGAGATCGATCCGCAAAGTACAGATCGGGTTCTCGGGAATTGCCTCGAATTTATTGGCGTAGTTGAGTTCATGGAATCGATGTGGGTGTTGGCAAGGTCCCGACGGAAACCATCCATGAACCAGCTTCGCGAAGCTCAAGAGAATCAGATGTTGGAAGAAAGATACGATGGTCAACGAGGGATAAAAGGAGTGCAAAACAGTAGAGAGGCTCGGCTGAGTGAGGTGGTCAAAGGAGAATGACATAACAAAATGTGCTCAAGGGCGCGGGACTCGATCTTTGAACCTTAATCTAGATCCATACAAACGCAATACAAAATCGGGTTTACCAACTCACACCATGTGAAGCCGTAAAAGCTCGGCTATTTATTATCTTTTCTTTTTTTAGAGTTGTGATTTCAGGCATATCTTGTAAGAAGTCCTTAGTGTGCTACCCTATAGGAGAGAGAGTACTACCAGAAGAGTATCCCGTACTTGTCCTCCTCCTATTTAACCTGTAGTCTGTACTTTTGGAGTCCTTTTAACCCTTCTTGGATCCCTACTCAGCCAAAGAAATAGAGAGAGGAAGCCGATAGGTGAAACCAATACTTCGGTTCTCGCTCGCAACGGAATCACCCATGAACGTGCAAGAACCTACTCGGACGTAGGACGATGAGACAAACACCCCCGTGAAGGCATGGCCTATGCTCAATACTTCGGACAGGGTCAATGCTCTACACAACAGAGAGTCATCATTGGTGACCAAGTCCTACTCGCCTACGTACGATAGAAGCGCCATTACTTCGGAAATCCAGGCGATACACAAGGCAGTTGCAGACTGGGTTTTTGGCTTTAATCTTTAGGGGGTCACACTCGCTCAAGGGAGTAGGGTTTTGGTCCCCCTCCAAGGTACCTGAAAATAATGAGGGCTTTATGAACCCGGTACAATGATAGTCCATTACAGATTTTAATTTAGGTTAAATTTTATTTAGCAGTCCCCTTGTTTTAATTTTTGGGTTTTCACTTTTTTTTTGAGTCTGTTTTCATACCAGCGCCTAACATTTTTGTAGATTCTCATTTAAGTCCTAGGTGCTCAAAATCAGAGGGAGATAGCGGAAAAGTTGTGCAAGTGGTTCCATGATGGAAATCTCACCATTGAACCGAATGATGCATGATGAGTTAGAAGACTTACAGTGCATCCCAGCTCTCTCCATGCAGTATGCAGAACAGAATTTTTAAAACTTATCTACATGTCGGTATGCAAGGCACAAAATCGCCCTAAACATTAGCTGCTATTAGCGTGAAGAACCATAAGTCGCCCATTCATCTTTAGCCTGAAAGGTCCGGTCTTGGCTCACCCCTCCTCTGCTCAACACACTTGAGTTCAGGAGATAGCGCTTTACGGGGCTCGTTGTGGCACACGGGCTAAGAGACAAATGAACGGCTTGTTTAAGTTTGACTAGATCCATACGAAGTAAACTATAGGAACATGCATTCTTATTAATGTTTGGACCTAGCTACCGAATCAAGCAACCTATATCTAGGGGCTCCAGGCACACAAAACAAAGTAAAATAAAGGCAGAAAGCTCAAAACTTCGGGAAATAAAGAAAAGAAAGCAATGAAAACTCGGAAAACCGCGACGAGGCCCCCAGGTGAACAATCACCGGGCACTGGACCTCATTGTGAAGAGTAGAGTCCTGTTAATTATTACATGCCAAAATTGTCTCTCTCTCACCATAAATTACAAAAATGATCCTAAGTGCTCTAGACCTATCTAATCCCCATCTCTTTGCTCCCTTGATGCTCTCTCCAGTTGGTCATGAAGTGAAGACCAACCTCCTCCCAGCTCGGCTGCACTGGCTCCCTAAGAAACCATCCTCGCGTGGCGGGCCCTCGCAACAAAGTCACAAAGAGATTGGATTAATATAGCTCAATCAATTAAATAAGCAGGAAGAAATTAATCACAATAAATAAATCAATAAAGCATGGTGATTAATTACATGAGAAATAGCTTCTCACAAAATCAATGATGAATCAATTTTTACACAAGAATGACAAAATAAAATAGGCTATGCTCATTGCTCCCCGGCAACAACGCCATCTGATAAACGACATTTTGCGAGGGTCAAAATATGTTGTCGCTGAGGCGACCGCTCACAGAACATCGGTTAATCAGCAATTAACCCACATAAAAGAATAAATCAATAGAGTCCCAAAATTGTGAACTAACATTTATTACTCTACCATAAAGTGCATAGTGAACAAGCATGTAGAGGTCGAACCACAGAGAGCAATACAAAAATGCAGTAGCCTATGGTATTCATGTACAATAGAGTCATCCTTGTATGAAGCCTATTTTGTGGGTTTTTATTTTTTTTATTTTATTATTATTATTATTATTTTTTGTTATTAATAATATATACTTATGTATTATATATATATATATAATTTATAAAATATAAATATATAAAGATATATTCCCATAGAGGGTATGTATAAAGCATATAATACATACCTTATATACATACATAAATATATATATATATATAATTTTTTTTAATTCTCAGGTTGTTATACATTAATAAATAGGTATATATATAATTAATTTTTTTACAAGGGAATATATATATAATGTAGAGAGAGGAGTGATACAATATTTATAAAAATATACAAAAATAGTCAAAAATTCATAAATAAAATCTTTTTGGTATTTTCATGATTTTCCACTGTTTTTGTGATTTTTGGGTATTTTTCAAAATATTTTTGGTATTTTTAAATAGCAAAATAAGGGAAAATAGGGATTAAGCTACTGGCTGGGGTTAAACTGGGGATTAAAAATATCACACAACCACAAAATTTTTCCAAACCATTTTTAAAAGAAAGAGGATAAAATCTAGAACCTACAAGAGTTGAGTTTGCAATTTTTAGGATTCTCTAGAGTTTTTTATATTTTTTAGAAGTTTTTGAGTATTTTTGAATTTTTAAGGTTTTTCTTTTGAAATTTAGTGATTTTTGGACTGACTCTAAAATATGATAAAATAGACCATAGGAATTTTTTTGGAATTTTTCGAGGTGGTTTGCTATTTTTTTGGTATTTTCTAAGCTAGACAGTAAATAAAATGCATGTTTTTTATTTTTAATAAATGCAAAAATGTAACAAAAATGAAAACTAAAAATATGGCGTGCAAGAGCATGCTAACAGGAGCTTATGTTCATTTTTGTGGAGTTTTTCAAGTTAATATGATGCATAAAATAAATGGCCAAATCATGCAAAAATATATGGCATGACAGGGGCATTTTTGCAAATAAAAATAAAGTCAGGGGCTTCTGTGCAAAAACGCCAAAAATATAACACGTGGTTTGCAAATTTAAGGGCTAAAACGAAATATAAAACCCGCTAGGGGTCCCATTGCAAAATACCCAGCACGTGGGACTACACGTGCTCCACACCCATAGGGACCAAAAAGTAATTTCCAAAAGTCCAGGGTCCTTAATATAAATTTTCACAAAAATATTACTTTGGAAATTTTATTTTATGGATTAAAGTTAAATATACAAACATACAGGGGTGCTTGTGCAATTTAGCCACCTCACGTGGGGGTACACGTGAGGTGACGTGGAATGGTCCTAAAAGTAATATAGCAGAGGTACAGGGGGTCCATGCAAAATTTACACACTTAAATAAACTTCGACTTTTATTTACAGGGGTGAACAATAAATACCAAAAAGGACGGGGCTAAATAAGAAATTTACCCCTAAGTGCGCGCTGGTGGACGGCGTAGATCAGTTCACTTGGACACGCGTCGCGCATCTAACGGCCGGTACCGCTTCACCGATGAAGGGCTGAGATTAGATGCGCCTCGCGAATCTGACGGTCGGTGCAGGTCTTCATCGGACGGATCTCGTTCAATCTGGAACGCTCCTCCTGATCGGACGGCGAGGAAGGCGTCTGGAGGAACAGGGAAGCAGCTCGCCCCCAGCGAGCTTCGATCGTGGAGCGTGGGCTCCTCCGGGCTCCTTCTTCGCGTCTGGGATGCTCTGCTCGTAGCTGGAGGCTTTCCGCGTCTACCGCCGGTCTTCTCATGGCTCCTGGAGGTCCGAAGAGCTCGGACGAGGTCGATGAAGGTCGGGACCTCCAGGAACCTCTTCCTGGTTTGAATCGAGCCCAGATGGGCTCCTTTCTTCGTTTGACCTGCATAGAAAGAACCAGGGGAGCGAGGGCTATCTCCTCGACCCCGGGTTTTAAAGCTCTATCGCAAGACGGAGTGAGGCGGAGGAGCTCCGGCGATAGGTGGAGGTGGAGCTTCGATTCGTAAAGACCAGAGGTCCTTGGTTGAACAAAGATGATAGATAGATGGAGAACGTGTTGGGGAACGAAGTGGGGTGAACGTGGCGGTCGGAAACGATCGAGATCACAGTGAAGAAGTCGCCGGAGCGGAGCTCCGGCGGACTTCGAATTTTCTATTTCACGCTACGCTACTGATCTAAAGGCTAAACTAAGAACGGGAATGAAAAGCTAACACTAAAATCTACCTAAAATGCAATAAAGGGCAGCTCTTATACCTGGGGGCCACCAGGGAGCAGGACGGACGCCGGAGCTCCGCCGCGTCAAAACTTTCCCTCCTCCTGCCGATTCAAGTCGCTGCGATGCTCCCCCTGTCACGAGGAACCTCCCAGGATCGAAATCAAGGCTTTTGAGTGGATGAAATTGGCCAAATTTGAGGAGGGGGCGAAGCTTCTTATTTATAAACATTGGCCTGGACCCTTATTGACCGCCGTTTATTGATTAATCCAATGAGTATCGTGTTGATCTAAGATATCGACGGGCATCAGCGATAATCAGGGATGATTTCTTGTGAAGAGCGCGAGCGCGATCGATGGACGAGATGCCCGTAAAAAAGGGAAGAAAATCGGGGAAAAGACACTTCTGGCGCGCCAGATCCCGGATGGGACAGTTGACCGGGCGGTCAACAAAGGTCGCGCCCTCATTGGTCCACCTGGGACGCTAGAGGACAAAATAGGGAAATTTACTTGAAATTGATTTATTTGACATAATAAATGATTTTATTATTTTTTCCTTATAAAATAAAAAATGTGTATTATTTCATGTAGTATTTATTTATGATTTTTATTTAATTTTTTGAAGTATTTTATTATGGTTTTATTTTGATAATGCATTTATACATGTATTTACATGTATTTTGTGTATTTTATTTTTATTTTGTTTATTTTATTTTATTATTTTATTTTCTTATTTTATAAATTTATAATTTATTTTTATGAGTGTGAGGATATTTTTATTTAATTTTTATGAGTTGATTTTCATTTTAAATTAATAGGTATATATATATATGTATGTATGTATACTTATAGGTATTTTACCTATGTATTATGTATACTTTATTTATTTAATGTATTTTCTTGGTTTTTATTTTGGATTTGTATTTTTAGTAAGTTATATGTATTATTTACAATATTATAAAAATGTGAAAGAATTAAAGAATGTTTCCCCTCTTTATTTAGATATATACTTATCATAGGTATTATGCCTATTATTTTGCATATACTTATTTTATTTTACACTTCTTTTTGGGTTTTATTCTAATTTCAATATGTATATGTACTACTTATATTATTTACAAGATTTTAAAAATATCAATTTATAGAAATAATAAATACTGAATAAAATGAATATTTTAATCAGGTATTATGCACAATAAAGGCCAAAAACCAAACTTTTACAGATGAACTCCAAAAATTATGAAACCAATTTCAAAAAAATAGTTCTTGGAAAGCTATATATAATTAAAGGTGAGTTTGGGCGATTCGGAGTTTTTATTTGCAAGATATGGGTCTGTGAAGTTGAGATTTTGGCTTTTTATTCTATGTATAAAATGTACACTGAGTATTATTTTTACACAAACTCAATTTAGTATTTTTATCTACATTATTATCTACAACTTTCATGAACAAAGTTTCTTTATTTGATGAATGCATACTTATATACAAAATAGGTGTCAAAAATGCATAAATAAATGCATGAATAAATGAGGTATTTATTGTACACTGGCCCTTATCTCCCCCTACTTTATTCCTTGTCGACCAATTCCATGCTGGCCTTGGTCTCGGGGTTCGGGTCATAAAATATCTGCAATATTTTATTCCTTTTTCTTTTCTTCTCTTTATTCTTTAATTTTGGCATTAAAAACATTATTTAATGTATAATTGATACAATGAATCATAAATGCTATTATGTACAAATTGATGCTATTTACATGCATTTGCTGGGGTTTTTGAGGCCAAAATGATAGAATAAAGGTGATGAAATGGAGATTCATCATGCGGCTAATAGTTTTTCTCCTCAATAACAAGGAGGCGGTCATTGACAAGATATGTCTTTCAGTCTTAGTTCTAATCGTGCCCGACTTTTTCATCATTAATTTATCCATTACAAATCCTTTAAGGTCAGGGAAGTGTTCGGTGGCCTGTATAAAGGAAAGAAAACAATCTTTTCTCCAGTGCTTCCCGTAAAGCAGGATCCAAATTCTCAGATCTTCTTCAGCTTGAATTTTTATGTATTTTTCGAGATTTTCGATTTTTTGTTGTTTTCTAATATTTCAATTTTTTGGTATTTTCTGTGTGGTGTGGTGATGTGGTGTTTTCCGTAGATGAGCAGGGGCTTTGATGTTGTGAATAAGAGTCAGAGGCATAGTCATTCCTAAGGGAGTAATAGGCAGAGGTGTCGCTGTTAGGATCGTCCCTAGGTTTCTGAATATCCTCAAAATTTTCCTCATGAGATCCAATCTTTTCCTCATTCATTTTTTTATCCGAGCTCCAGAGAGTGAAATTAACCTGTCAGCAAACTTTTGGAATCTATCCTCCATTAAATCGAATCTCTTATTTATTCTTGAAATATCATCCTCCAAAATCTTTTCATGATCAATTATGGGAGTAGTTGGTTTATGTCCTTATCTTTGAGATTCGGTAATTTCATCTTCCATTTTCCTGTATGAGCTGCGAGGAGAGTTTCTGGAAATATCCAATATATGATCGTTATTTTCTGAAAATTTCTCCTCAAAAAATGGAAGGAGTCTGGTCAATAGGATGGACACCATGTGATCTAAGCATGTGGAGTTGGTCTGAGTAGAGTTCATTCCTTTGATTATGATTGGTCGGACCTTGATATTGTGGAGTCAACATACATGATTTATGTGTTTCTATGTCATCAATCCATTCCTCTGTATGTCTGAAGATGGGGTTGTCATGGTCAATCTAAGATGATGGTTGTTCATTTGTGTTCAAGGGTGGGGGAGATGGAAGGTGTGAAGAAGTGTTAGATTCAATAATGTGGTTATAGTCTCCTATGAATGATGGATTGACATTTACAGAATATGAAGGATGGATTATATGATCGCAATAGAGAGGATTGACATATGAAGAAGTGGAGACCTCAGTCGGTTGTTAGTTTGTATGATCCAAATACAAAGGATTGTCATTTATGAAGTAGATCGGATTTATAGAGAGGGTTGGATCTATTGGTGGTTGAGAGTCTCTTGTGGAAGATGGATGGTGTGTAGTTGGAGGAGGTTTTGCGGCTTTGGATCTAACTGATACGAATTCATTTTCAAAGTATAGCTCTGATGGATTCTTGGATAAATGTTCCGTCATTTTTGAAAGAGCTGAAATGAATGATGGTTTGAGTTTGTTCGAGACGAATTGATTTTCATGATATGGATCTAGAGGGTACTTGGACAAAAGTACCATGATTTTCAAAGGAGGTTTATTGGTTGACATGGTGGATCTATTTCAAATCAAGAAAGGAGGGTGATGGCACAAGTGTGTGGCTTTTGATCTTCAAAAATGGTTTACGCACGCAAATGAAATACAAATCAAACCCTAGGTTCACCAACTCACACAATAAAGCCGCAAGAGTTCAGCAATTTTCTTTTCAATTTTAGTTGGTTATAAATCAATCTTGGAAAGAATTTAGCGAGCTGTTAGGTGCCAGAAATTTTCTTAATGACTGGCCCAAATTCTTACGACTAGTTGCACCTACTTTCAGCCAGTCTGGGTGTAAGTACGGACCGTAAAACGGCTACTCGTATTACTTAAGGATGGAGCCTTACGCAGTGTCCTTTAAACCACCCACTCTACTAAGGAAATCCGGACCGTTTACCGGCTACTCGTAGATCCTCACTAAGAAGTAGTTAATCGTTTTTGGTAGAATCAGTAGTCAATATGAAAATTTGGGTTTGGGCTCTAGTCTTAAGTGTCGTCTCTTGCTCACTCAGAGAAAAAAATAAAAGAATCCAAGGCCGGGGTCGCTCTCCCGCAAAAATTCTCGATTTTATGGGTTAATTAAGATGGGCTATATTTAACAGTCCCAATTTTAATTAGATGATCACTGCAGAATTAAGTGAGCACAAATACACGTCTACCTTCCAGTCCCAATTTCCTTTAAAATTATGTGACAAAACGGGAGGGAGAAATTCGAGAAAAGCCGATGCACACGAAAAACGATGATGTATGCTCAGATAAAAGACTTATAGTGATTCCTCACAATCTCCATGTGGGATGCAATACATAAATTAAAAAATTATTCTAAATGAATGCAAGCCGATGAAAAACCGCACCTAGCAGAAAGTTCTAATAGCGGGGAAGAATTGAGTTGAATTTGACTAAATTGAACGATCTATTGTGTGTCTCAATTAAAGTGAAGTGTGGACATAGGTCCTACGAGCACAAACAAAAATTTAAAAGCTCTAAGAGTCGCATGTGCAGGTCTATCCTAAGCGCCACTCAAGTCGGCCCCCACCCTCACCGTAGAGTGAAACAGGCCACGACACACCACAAAAATAGTTCAAGGTCTTTTTACACATGCGAGAGTCCAAACAGACACCGCTATAAATGAGCAATTAATTACAGAAAGTAAAAATTACATAAATAAATCCTAGACTCTACGCTCTCTCACGACTCGACTCGATCTTAAATTAATTGCAGCTTTTTTCG
Organism: Ottelia alismoides; assembly: GCA_037367405.1. Lineage (NCBI taxonomy): Eukaryota > Viridiplantae > Streptophyta > Magnoliopsida > Alismatales > Hydrocharitaceae > Ottelia > Ottelia alismoides. The sequence continues at coordinate 624,893 of JAZKJV010010571.1, read as the reverse complement.
GAAGTCGGTAAAGATGCGTCGGTTCTTGAAAAACCGTTCCATGTACGTCAGGTACCTCGAAAGAAAAATAAGAGATAGAATATAAGAGAGTAACTCAAAAATAAATCAAAAATAAAATAAGAAAATAAATACTGAATATAAAATAAAAATAAATGCAAAGAAAAATGGAATTTACAATGAAAATTCGGAGGTCAGACTACCCGAATGCGAAAAACCGAACAAAAAATTTTTAGACAAAAAACTAAGCCGTTTGCATCCCCAACAACGACGCCATCTGACGGATCCGAGATAGCCGATGTTAAAACGCGTGCGTGTAATATCGTTCGCTTAAATTAAAATGTCGTTTCGTAGTAGGCGGGTAATCGAAATCAGTCAAGAAATAACCACACAAAATTTAGTTAATTTTAACCAATGTGGTTTTATGTTTATTTTACTTGGGAAAGTCCCAAGGTCGAACACAAGGAGGCAAAGGAACAACTTATAATTTTTTCTATCACAGTTCGTGCATGGTTTTCGAGGCGGGTTTTTTTTTGTAATTTTTAATGCAATTTGACATGCAAAATGCAAATTTAGGTCAATTTTAAGGACTAGAAAATGATTAGCAATCAAACGATGTCTGAAATGTATAACTTAGCCAAGATGACAATTACGATGAAATGAATGCACTGTATTTTTTTTTTGAATTTTTGAATGCAAGATTATTTTTTATGAATTTTTGAATGCAAATGATGCGAATTTTAATATTTAATTATAATAAATATTAAACCTACTTATTTTCAAGAGACAAAATTATCCAAGATCTATCACTAGGTGATCGATCTCAAAAAAATCCTAAATCTTGAAAATATGAGATTTAATACCTATTAAAAAATAAAGATCGAAATATGCAAAATGATTTTTACAAGGCAAATGGGGTATGCAAATGCAATTCTTTTTTGATACAATGTAATATACAATTAATTCTACAATATGTGAATTTTTGGCAATTTTTAGAGCAATGGTTAATTAGTTACGAAATTCAAAGCACAAAATGGGTAAAATATGCAATTTTTCACAAAATAATTAATTACTAATTAACCATTGATCACAAAAATATCAAGCATATGCTATCATGTAGAGAAGTAATTGACGAATATCATGCTATTGTTGGATAATAAAATAATGCAAGGTAGAGGTTCAAAAATTGAGGGGGGAACACATGGGTATATATGTCATTATAATAAATAAATAAAGTACGGAGGACTTATTTGCAATTACTGAGAGTTCTGGGGCAACTTTTGCAAAATTGCCAAGGGGTCACGTGCCAAGCACGTGATCCTTGGTCGGTGGGTATGATCTGTCACTTAGGAGATTTCCGGGGGTTGCTTTACAAATTACCTAGCAGGTCACGTACGATGCACGTGACCCCTGAGGATGGCTGGGCTCTGGCATAAATGTGCATCCTGGAAGGGGGTCGATGTAAAGTCCCCCCCTTCATGTGCTGCGCACGCGGGGAGGGGGCCTCGGGGCTGGCGCCCGGCGGTGGCTCATGACCTGGTCAGCAGTGGAGTGGCGATGGACGATGCGGCGCACCGCCTCCTACAGGGGTTGACGATGAGCGTGGCGGTGGAGGCGCAACGACATCGCTTCTGGATGAGCTTCCCTTGCCGATGGCTCGGTGGAGGCGCTGATAGCTTGGAGGTCATTGGCGGAGCAGTGGAAGAAATTCAGCAATGGTGTGCGAGACCGAGGTCGAATCGTCGTAACTGGGGGCGGAGTTAAAGAAGCTTTGACGATGATGAAGATGGTTGTCGATGTTGCGGGATGAGCAGTGTGGGCTCGACGGCATGAAGCCGGAGCAAGGGCACACGCGGAGGCACGACAACGACCAGGGAGGTCGGATCTTGCCGGAGGAGATGCGTCGCGGGGCTACCACCGCTGCGAAGCTTTCCCGTGGTGCAATCGGCGGATGGGCGAAGAAGGTCGGGGTGACGGAGCTTAAATAGGGAGAGGATGGGGACACCAGAGATGGAATGCTATCACGATGGAGATCGGAGACGAGGGCAATCACGGGATGGCGGTGGAGAAGATCGTGGTGGGCGGTGATTTGATTTGAGACGATGGGCAGCAGGCAATCGCGAGATTCGCGGCGGAGATGAAGATGGAAGGCAGCGACGTAATTTTGGGAAAGAAGGGGGAGGAAGGAGAAGAGAAGGGACCGTCCGATCGGCCGAGATCGGACAGCCATGCTGGGGCCACGTGGCAGTAGTAGGAAGGGGGCGCGAGGAGCACGTGCTAGGCACGTGCGTAGGAGGCACGTGTTGCACACGTGCGCGGATTTTTTTTATTTTTTTTTAAAAACGAAATATAAAAACCCAAAAAATGGGTGACATGTGGCGGCTCCAGGAGCTGCCATGTATCAGCCCTACAAAAATCAGAAAATAAATACAAAGAAAAATACTTAATAAATAGTAAATGACCTCGGATCGAAAAAGTTTCTTCATAAAAGTTGCACGTCTCGATGAGATATACAACTTTCATAAAGACATCAAAATCAAAATCGATCAATTGCACAAGTGATATTTTTGGAGTATCACATGTACATAGAATACCTTGATTTTTGGGTTTTATATTTTTTTGTCATTTTTAAACCAGATAAAAATCCGGAAAAATATGATAAAATCAAAGATAAATATTTACACATTAATCTAATTTTTTTATTTTTTATAATTAAGAAAAAGAAGAAATAAGATAAAACAAGAAAAGATTAATTTTGTACAGACAGTTAGTCAAGACTCGGCCATGGCCGGTCCCAAGCCCGGGTAAATGAGGAGGGTTGCGCGTTAGGTAGCCGACAACCAGCACAGGAGAGATAAATTCGTAAATAGTGTCCTTAAAGTTCTTCTAAGAACACTATTTATGAATTTATCTCGAAACCGTTCGGATCTTTTAAACATGGATTTAAGCAAACATACAGAGTCGACCCTACTTAATTGTGGGAAAAGTCTTTGTTGTTGTTGTAGTAGTTAGTGAAGACTCGGACTCAGTTAGTTTCTTTGATTTCAAGCTCAGTTTGGATTCGGATTTTTGCACATTTTAATAAAACTTTCATCAAAGAAGACAAATGAAAAAGAAATAAAATAAAATAGGTTAATTATGTACATAAAATAATAGGTCAAAAACCGCTAAAATACAAAATGTACAAAAGAGGCCCAAAACTCAACTTTCACATATGAGCTCTGATTCACTTGAACTTGACCTTGTTTTGAAGGTAATTGAATGTACATTAGTTCAAAAGTGAGTAGGATTAAAACAGACGCTGGATGAGGAAGATATGAGGGTTTTAGTCTGAAAATCCTAGAACTAGGGTTTGGGTTTTTGGTCCACTTATTTGGGTTAGTGACTTTTTTTGTATTTTTCATTTATTCTTGTTAGTGATATGTACACAGTGGAGGTGGGTTTGGGTCAATTGGAGTTAGCATGAATTAGTTAAAAATCAAGGAAGTTAGGCTATTTACAGGTCAATTAGACTAGGATTTTTGGCTTCTTATTTTGTGTGAAAATAAGTGCTAAAATGCAATTCTTATCAAAACATGCATGAATACTAATTATGCAGAATAAATGAAGAACTGCTAATGATTTTTAGGGATTTGAGCTTAATTAATCAATTTTAGAGTGATGAATCTGAGATTCATCACCTCTTAAACACGTATTTCTGTCTTATGGATGATAGTTTAAAAAAATACGGTTTTCGACCGTGATGAAGCTGAAAACCCGGCCGGCGGGAATCCTCAGAGGTCAGCTGAACTGCAAAAGGCCTCAGATGCAGGGCAAAGCAGCTAGACTGAGTCAGTGAGGATCAAGGGTTATTAACTATCGCGTTCCGCCGAAGAACCAAAAAAAACGGAGCAAGCAAAGCGAAGAAGAATTTCATAACAACGTCATGCTCGCGTTCGGGAAAGAAATCGTCGATCGAACCCTCCCAATGGATACAATCCGCACACGGTAAGACTGAATATGGATTCGGCCCTTTCTCTCTTTCTTTTGACTGCCTCGTGGACGGACGAAAGAAGGGAATTCCCGCAGTTCAGGCTCGCGAAGTAGACTGCAAGCCCCCACTGCCTGCCGGTTCCCCTCTAGATTAGCATCTTCTGGGCTGACGAAAGCATGAGAATATTCGCGATAGCCAGAGCTCTTCCGCTCCGTTGCTCAACATAAGCACAAAAATGAATTGTTTACCACTTCTCATTATAAGAGAGTAATGGATCAGAAGGAAATATGGATCCCGGAATAGAAGAAAGGGAAAAGGCACCAAATCCGTATTCAAATCCCCAGCTCTCACTCTCATCAATAGGTTTCAAGGGACAGGATGCGTCGAAGTCCGAAAGAAAGTGGAAAACCCGGAAAGAGTTCGGACGACGATGCAGAAACTGACCGCTCGATCCTCGCTCGGGAAGTCAAGGGGAAGGGCGGACGAGGGAGAAGGTATGTTCCACTGTCATCTGCCAGGGTTCTAGAATATGCTCAGAGGGACAGAGGCCCCCCGATAGCATCACTATATATATTATTCGGGGTGTCCCGGATTCATCATCCAATCCTGCGTGGCCTGGCCTGATGAACCCGCCGGATTAGCCCGGTTGAAAACGAAATAGAAAAGCCGCCCAAAACCATATATACTGCGAGTTCAGGCAGGATAGAAAATAGCGAATCATACTTTCTTGAAAATGGCAGTCAAGAGAAAGATCGAGTGCTACTAAGACTAAGAAAATCCTCAGACTGATCACGCCAGGTCAAAGTCGGACTACCTCATCAACTGAGATTCCCACACTCTGAATATGGACAACTTTTATGACCATGTGTACTCCATCTAAATAATATTTCATAAGCTGGGAAGTTATTTATTGTCCAAAGTATAGCAACTTTCATATTGAATGTTTGACTTTTATCTGCATCATATGTATCTACTCCATCGATCCAAAATGTCTCCAACTCATCTATAAGAGGACGTAAATACACATCGATGTATTTTTCCAGATGCGTAGGTCATGTCACCATCAATTATAAAAATATGAATTTTCTCTTGTTACACAATCATGGAGGTATATTGTAAGGTGTTGTCATTACTGCCCAACAAGAGTAATCTTTACTTCTGCCATGAGGATTAAATCCATCTATACATAAACCTATAATGCAATTCCTTCTTTCCTTTGAAAATGGAGGAGAAGTTGACATCAATGTTTTCCGACAATCAGACTCTAATGGATGCTCCATATACTCTTCATGACTATGCTCTACATGCCATAATATATATATTTAGATGTTTCCTTACAATAATATAATCACATCAATCTCAAAGTTAATGAAAAAGTATCTTAAAAACTTCCTTGATATTTTATTTCCACTCTCGATTTTTGAAATCTTGGCTCAACACGTTCATGATAATGTGCTAAATGCTCATATTCACTGTAATATAAAATATGGTATTTATACAAGAATCTATCCTAATGTTAGCTAAACCCATCTTCCATATCATTTTCTTCATTTTATAATAATTTCCAGGTAATTCAGCATCTTCGGGTAATATTTTCTTGAGAATTATCATCATAGCATCAAAATTCCTATCACTCATATTATACTCCATCTTCATCGACAGAATCTCCAAATCTGCTAAGAGTTTTGAATATGTATTGCAACCCGACCATAAAGGCCCTTCTACCTTTTTCAACATCTCGCATAAGTATTCTGACTCACTATGTGGTTTCTCTCATCAAGGCAATCAAGATTAAACTCTAGACCTACAACATCCATATCATTTCTACAAATGGATTAATGTTGTCCGCATCATTTGACTCATTGGTCGTGTAATCAAAGACCTCTCCATGCCTCCACCAAATATGATATCCTTTGATGAAATCATTTTTAAAAAAGGTACAACTGAATTTCATCCTTATATCTCTTCTTGACTAAACAACACTTTTGACATGGACACAAGATAGTACCATCTGAATCTACCACATGAGAGCCTTATGCATAAGCAAATTCCACAAATTCTTGAACACCTCTTTGAAATGTCTCTAAATCATGACCATCAACTACATGCTTGTACATCTGCTCTCTACTGATCATCGTTGTTACCTGAATGTAATAGTTCAAGAGGTCAAATGAGAGGAGAAGATTTAACTTATGCTTCAGTTCGGAAAATTGACCCAGAAAACCTAAACCCTAACCTATTTGTTGACATAAACCTATTTAACTAAATTTAGGAGATGATAAGAGAAGTGTTTTCACTAAGTTATCACTTGAACCCATCCAAAAGGATTCAAATTTACTACAATATGATCGTTGTTACATGCTAGTTTATATCTGAGGAAAATTTGGCAACATAAGTCCGCATCCCTCCAGTATACCCTAAAAATCAATCACAATCAACTCTTAGAACTATCACCATAGTGACAATATATAATAGTAGATTATGATCGGTTTGGTACGAAGACGAAAGGGTTATGCGATCAAATTTTCATCAGATATAAACTGCGACATGTGACAACGATTGCTTCTATAATAAGTTTTGAATCCTTATGGACCTCCTTAGTCAGGGACTTTTGAACTAAGGAAAATCAACATAAATGTAATATTTTAAGGTCACTTTACGTCATACATTTGTATGTGCTACAAGTGAGACTGTAAAATGATCTTAAAATATTTATTCATATATTTGGTTGGTTAACAGGGGAATATGGACCTATGTGAGCCTAAATTGATGCCTAAATAAAATGTTTAAATGGTAATTATCAGAAGTGTACCAGAAAATTTTTTTCTTCCACCTGCACACATGAAAATCCACAACCATTGGACCAGGATATCTCATCTCGAAGTGAGTCCAATAGTAATGTGAAAAATAAATAAAATATATAACACAATTAGTGGTGATGAAATCCTCCAATGTGTTATACACGTCTCCCGATGTGCAGGTTCACACACCACCTGGTGTGGAGGGATGCAATGTGTGTGATTGATTTTGTGTACGCTTTAATAATAAATTAATATTTTGACCTTATTATTATAAATTAATGTGACATACTTTGTCACATTAACTAAAAATTAATGTGATAAAAAATATCACAACAAAACTTTTGTTGTTTGTTAAACATCGCCATGGTATCCATTCTTTTGATCACATCTACACCTACCCTTAAATTCTAATCTATACACTTACACATTCACACCTAACATTTATACACCTTCACATGCTATCATCACATTCTTATACACCTTCGCATGCTATAATATATACATCTAACACATCAAATGATTCACATTCTTATTCTATCATCACATTCACAATCACATCTAACATCTACAAACCTTCACACTCTATCATCACATTCACATCTACACACCAAATAATTCACAATCACATGCTATAATGTATACATCTAATACACCAAATAGTCCACAATCATATGCTATCACCACATTCACATTCACATCTAAACACATATGCATTCAAACCTAACATCTATACATCTAACATTTATATGGTGCATTATCACATCTTCACAACAAATGATTCCACTCCACATCACCAAAAACAACTCCTAACATGTATACACCTAATTCTTCTTTAAAACAACATTACATAAGCTAACCCTAAACACTTCATCATACACCTTATATTGTTTTATGAAAATAATGCCAGATTAAACTATGCTAATCTAGTTTAATCTAAAAGAGGACACCTAGACCCCATAAATTACCAGGCCTTTTATTAAAAAAATCTAGTTTAATCGATAATGCTAATCTAGTTTAAACTATGCTACATATTATACGCTTCAAAACAATGCTATAAACTATGAAAAGAAAATGCCTATGATTTAAGCATTTTATCATACACCTTATAAGTAATAGGAATTTGGTTAGACTATACTAATATGAAATCCAATCAAACATCAACACATATTAAACTAATGATTACATAATCACAAGAGATCATATAATCTTAAAATCTAACATAGATTGGTGAAAAAATCCTAAATCATATAAACCCTAAATCCATTGTTTCTCCATAAATATGCAAAAAAATAAAAAATGAGAGGAGTGGTCGAAATATCTCAAGGAAGGGGATAGTAGACAAGAGGGAGGTGATAGAGGCTCGTCGGCGGTGATGGAGGTGTGTTGAAAATCGTTGGGGAAGGATATCGGGGGAGAAGAATGCGAACGAAATGAGCCATGGAATCGGGTTGTGTTATGTTTACAGACGCTGGCGAGCACATCTAAATTCTCATCCAGTGGCTCGGCTGTGCTCGTTGGCCTTTTGACACACATTCATCCGATCCTCGCCTCAAATTTTAAATGGGTGAGCAGAATGGACAAGTACTTGTGTAATCTAAGTTCTTGCCCTTTTTGTGGGCGACCACATGTTCTCGTCGGATCCAAGACAATATGTGCATGCCAATCGTCCCTTTTTTGTAGTGTTTGATCTGTAATTGCATGTAAGGTATTATTAACTAACAACTCATCGATTTTAGTAGTCAAATAAGAAAGCACAATAACACACAAATAAATGAATTTTTATTCTTGTATATCATCTTCCTTAGTATAAATAAAGGACATATGTGTACATATATACAAATTTCATATTTAATATACATGGGGGAAAATATGACATATATGCTTCCGTCGTGATGAAAATGATGGTTCCTCTGCATGAAGGTCGGGAGAGAGACGCCGACTCCTTGGAGGAAGACAGACATTGATTGTGGTACAAATAATGGTTCTTAGACCGATTTGAGATTATGTAGTATATGGATCCTCTGTACATTGAAAATAATTACGGATATGGAACCTCCAAGTGAAAGAGTTGATGATCGTGTTGAATGGGATGGCCCTCAACTATTTTTATAAATAAATGACTAAAATTAATTTAAACCAATAAACACTAATACAAGAAAATGCAAACTTCTATAATTTTGATCACGCGTGACGCAATGTCAACTAATCAATGCTGTATAAAGTTAAAAAACAAATCATATATAATGTAGACCTCAACTATGAATCATATGATAAATCAAGTTGGATGGTGCTAAAAAATCCAACTAAAATCTAGTTATTGTGCAAATGGTTCACTTTGATTACAGAAAATCCAAATTAAATGAAAACAAATAAAAAGGAGAATCAGATAGAAGACGAAAAAGAACTTACCAAACTACTAGAAAATTTCGAGCAATAATGTCGAGCGACGATCGATCCATTTTGGTGCAGATAGATCGAATCTTTGAAGGGGAGCGGGATCGTCAGGGGGCCTATGGGCAAGGAGGAGAGCAATGACACAACTATGGCGGAGATGGCGAAGCCGACATCAACATAGATGGTGGTTTCGTAAAGTGGAGGGAGTTGAGGGCATGGGGCGGACCCACTCATTGAGTATGGGGGGCACGCGCCCGCCCAACTTCTCAAATTCCTTGCATTTTTGTATCATTAAAAATTTTAAAATGTGGCATTATGTGGTTGTGCCCCTCCATCATCCGAGAATTAGAAATATGAAACCCACACGTGCCTTCCGTGCCCCCATCATTTGAGAATTTAGAATTGGAACCATGGCCTCCATCCCTCCCCATGCCCCATGCACTCCAACGCCCCCCCCCTCCGAACCCTAAACCGTGGCTCGCACATTCTCTCTAGGTCGATGCTCTTCCCCGAGTCCCCTCCCACACAGTGATGCCACATCCCAACACTTTGCTTCCCTCCTTGAGTCCTGGATTGCTATGGCAAGAACTAAAAGCATGTATCAACACTGAGCACCTCCGACTCTCTTACAGTACTGCCTCTCTCTCCAGTCTCAGATGTGCCACGGTAAGGACTAGGAGACATCATGGCACTTTCGGCTCCCTTTTAGCCTCGCAGTCATGCACTCCGAGTCTCCAACTCCAATTCATGTGACAATAATAAAATATCTTTGTACTTCGTAGGCATATATGTGTATGTTTGAGCAAAACAAACATCAATTTACCAATTGAGTAATGCTATTAGAAACAGATTTTTTTACCAATCCATACTTTAATATTGTAGCTGTTACTTGGGTTCTTTAAAATTGTTTAACTGACAATTTTTCTAGATATTTTATGGCATATCTGGATATTTTCTATGAATTTAAAGCATTATTTTCAAATCATGAATTTAAAAAAGATGTTAAGTATCTGACATCTTATCTCCCATCGATATCATAAATTTTTGGATTTTTATCAGTTGTGCCCCTATGAGATATTGCAATATCAGTTATGCCCTCCCTTTTTTGGAATATCAGTTACCTTAACATAAGAGCATAACTATGAATTTTGCAATAAGATAGGGGCACAATTGATATTCCAAAAAAGAGATGGACATAACTGATATTGATATTGTAATATCTCAAAGGGAACAACTGATAAAAACCTTAAATTTTTATATGCAAAACATATCTCTATATGTGTCTATACACATATATATTTATAATGATTTACTTTTTCTTACAATATTCTTTATTTTATTATTTGTCGATGCGCCCTGCCTAGTCTGTAATTCTGGGTCCACCACTGGTTGAGGGTGAGGTCGGTGGAGTGGTCGAGGGTGAGGAGTTTGGACTGGACGAAGGAGGAGGAGATGTGGATGTGGTGATCAAGGATTTGGACGTTGGTGGTCAACTTTAGAGAGGTGGAGGACGCGAGAAGAAACTCCAAGCCTTTGGGGACCTCCATTGAACAAGATCTCCCTTCAACTCTTTCAGACGAAACTCCTTGCGCCATCAACAAGACCATTTGGATTTCAGACGACCACAATACATCACCAGAGTTGGACCTCTTCTCGGGAGATCTACCGCTCGTTGGCCGTTAGTGGAGGAGGCTCGATCAGGAACAAATGGCATCCAGCATCGTCCCCTGGTGGTTGGCGTTGGGTTTCCCAAAAGCAAGCTGACTCGAGATGGAAGGTGAGAAGGAATCATAGAGATGGAGTGAAAATCTATCGTTGATCCTGAGGTGGTTTAATTAACTCAGCTTTAACTAAAGCAAGCTGACTCGAGAAGCGTCAAATTAACGACATGTTTCGTGGTGCTAATGAACCCAAGTTTACATGATTTGAGATATGATATTTGCATGATCGAGAAGGTAATTGATAAAATTTTTAGGATTTGTGATGTAAAAGTCCATTATTATTTTTACTGAATACAGATATTTTAAGACAATTTATTCTGATTAGGTAATGGCCCCTATCCTCAGTCCAAGTAGAGTAATCCGAATCCATCAAACATGAGGCCATTGTTTCTAGAAGGTCAATTTAAATAAATACTGCAGGTACTTGGAAAGGTGGCGGGATCGAAACGACTCGCACCACACCTCCCGTCGAACTTACCTCGTCCATTCTTCTCCGGCCACCGAACCCAATGGCCTCTCCAGAAAGGCTAGATCTCTAGCTCGTGGGCTTCCCGTGGATGCTGATTCTGCTGTTCAACGGATCGTGCTGTTGTCAAATGAATCCACCGCAGCAGCAACAGCCGCTTGTTGGGTTCAAATCGATGGTCTCCTCTGTGAGATACCCCAATAGATGGTTTCCGCCTCACGATTCGACTTATCTGCGAGGTGGGTTTGCTTTATTCTTCTGATTGTTCCTGCTTTATCCTCCTCCTACGAGAGAAACATTCCCCTGAAAATCGCATCTTTTCGTTTCCGCCCGCTTTTTTCTTTGCAGGGGACCCTTTTCGTTTTTTTTTTCGAAAAAAGTTTAATTTTGGGTAGTGGGTTTCAGGGAATGACTTAAGTAGACTTGATTTGTTGAACATGAAAGTGCATTTTTCTCATTCGAGATGAGATGTTTGTGCTATATTTCTACGTTTCATTCTATATGTATGCATGATATTTTCCATTTGAGGAGCATAGATTCTTTTAGAAGGCAGCACTCAGTAGTTATGATTTGTGGGTTTATATGGTGGATTCTAGTATGTGAATTGGGTTACAAATCAGATTGATATTTAAATGTAATTCCTCATGGTAGATAGTAAATATGAAATGCTGCTGTGAATGATATTTTTCTGTTGACTTGTTTGAAGCATTCACATCCTAATCTTCCCCAGTAATGGCACTATTATTTTGCTCACAAGTGCACTTATACTAGATCCTTTACAATACCAAGATCCTGCAATTATCTTGTACGGATTTAGTGAAAAAGAAATCATGATGCTACAATGTTCAGAAGAGTTTAATTAGTCCATGGTGCAGAAGAATTACTTGGGCAACCATTGTACTTGCCAAATACTTAGGCCATGGCCATATGCCACACTTTTTGCAAAACCTGTTTATTATACATAGTATTTAATGGCTATTAATATTCTTGGTACTTCTCAATTTTTTGAAGTTTTTACGAATTAGTTATTTCAGTGTATTTCTATTGGATTTTTTATATTAGTCTTGGTCGTCACTTATTTTTTATGCAACTAATCTTATGTAACTAGCATCTATTTTTGCAAGAATTCACCCTATAGTAGTTGATGCATTACATGGGTGTCTCTCGGTAGATACTTTGTGATGTAGTGATGTAAATGATAAAGGTTTCATGATGCAACAACAACAACGCCTTTTTCCACATTAAGTAGGGTTGATTACATGGATTCTTTGCCTCCATTCATATCTATCTTGGGTCATTCTCGGGCTTAGATCCAAAAATTAAGATCCCTTCGTATAGTCTCATTCCAACACTTCTTGGGTCTTCCTCGCCCTCTCTTAGCCGGCTCAACATCTCAAAACTCGCATCTCCTCACCGATGCATCAGTTGACCTCATTTGCAAATGGTCAAACCACCTTAAACGATTTTATCCCATCTTATCCTCGATCGGAGCTACACCAACTTTTCTTCTGATGGCATCATTCCGAATCCGATCTTTACGTGTATGTCCACACATCCATCTTTGCATTTTCATTTCTATTACTACCATTCTCTGCACATGTTTATGGTTCATAGGCCAACATTCAGATCCATAGAGCATAGTAGGTCTCACAGCTGCTTCGTAAAACTTTCCTTTGATTTTCGAAGGATTTTTTTATTACAAAGAACAATAGTGGCTTCTCTCCACTTTAGCCAACCTACATTTATTCTATTTGCAACATCTCCATCAATTTCCCCATCATGTTACAACATAGATCCAAAGTATCTAAAAGAATCTCTCTTCTGAATGTTATCGTCACCAACCAATCTTCACCTCGATTCATTTACCATTGCTTCCATCAAAAGTGCACTCCATATATTCAGTCTTATCCCTACTTATACGAAATCCTTTAGTCTCCAATGCATGTCTCCAGACCTCAAGATTCTCATTTACTCCATCTCTAGTCTCATCAATGAAAACAATATCATCAGGAATAACATACACCAAGGTATCTCATCTTGAATGTGACTTGTCAACTCGTCCATAATATTTAAATCCATGTTGAAAAGATACAAACTGTTTTGAGACAAATTTCTAAATAGTATATTTAAAAAGAACACTATTTAGGAATTCGTCTCTCTTGCGCTGGCTGTCGGGCTACCTAACGCGCAACCCTTCTCAATTTACCCGGGCTTGGGACCGACCATGGATGAGTTCATAAAGGCTTCATGATACTTATATTAATTTATTGATTTGCATGTGCCAATAAAAATATTGACGAAATCATGAACAATTGGAATCTGACTACTTCTCGCGTTTACTTTATATCCTCAGCAACTTCGCTGGGTACGAAGTGCCCTGGGATTTACAAGTTCGTTCTCGAGTCTTCTCGGTGGTGGTTGATTTGAAGTCCCTGATTGTGAGATACAATGTGGTGTCTACACTGATGACATCATATGATTTCTAGAAACAAAAGCCATTCTCAGCGTCCAATATGTTTGGAGAATGTGGAGGATGCTTATCATATTTTCTTCACCCAGGGGAGTTTGGTGGAGATTTGGAGCTGTGTTGGAAGTCGGGCTGTGCACATGGATAGTGTGACTAACTTCTGGTTCCCTATTGAGGCGAATGGGGTAAGCTCGGAGAATGAGAGATTGAGATGCGTGGCTGCGATTTGGGCATTCTAGCTAGCTAGAAATGGAGCGGAGTTTTGCCAGGATCGAGTCTACGTTGAGAATGTTGTGGCGCGTGCCAATTGTTTGACCGGGAGTTGGAATATGTAAACGTGTAATATAAATACTTGTAATAGGCTTGTGACAATTTTTGGTGATAAATGGTGAAGTTTTTGAGCATACACCTATATAGTGGAGGCCCTTTTTCCTCCCAAAAAAAGAAACAAAAGCCAAAAAAACATCTTTAATGAAGATTTAAACCTAGATAAACTCTTTCCTTGGCATTTACATGTGGTTAATATTTGATTGGTCGTAGACTATATTATTCTGCAATCTTTTACTTTTTTTATTCAATCTGGTCTTATTTATAATCAAACAATCTTGTCCTTCACAAATTTTGTGGGGAAGTAGAACCCTGTTTTACTCACAGATGTTCTTTTTGTCGGTCCTATTTTAACACGTCCTTAGCAAAATTTAAGGGAATGAAGAGTTACTTACGCATGGATTTTGGATGCAGCGGAGTTGCCACCTTAGTTTTCTGCCCTTAATGCGACCTTATTATCAGATATGGATGTTGTAAGAATGATCAAATGCTATTTTTTTAAATAAATGAATATTTCTGGTCATTTACCTTCTATTATGAATACAAAATGAATAATGCATTTTCTGATGAATTGGCTGTATGCAATCACATTTACAAGACAATTGAACCTTTCGTTGTGTTTGTTTTGTTGGTCATTGACATGTTTTGTGACACTCAAACATAGCCCCACATGTAATACTCATGAAGTGTGAGAATTGGATATAAGTGGCAAGGATTACTACTTGCCAACTTGGGATTAAGCATTTTATGTGGTTATCAACGTGTATGATTGGACCTGAACCCAATAAATTGTCATATCCAATTTCCTTGATAATGCTCCATTTCTAGGCCCTTGATAATGGAGGATATGTTATCCAAGAGGTGGAGTGACACTGACTAAGAGATATAGAAAAAGACCACCCGGAGCGTGCAACCGTCACTGTAATTAGGAACAAGGGATGAAACATATTGTAACAAATATATTGTTAATATAAGTAGGGAATATTGTAACACTCCAAACTTGCTAGCTTGGGTTTAAGCATTTGGATGGTTGTCCACTGATCCAATTGAGTCTGAACCCAATAACTTGTCTGGGTTCGTTTTCCACAATAACGGCTTCAATAGGCTTGAGAAGTTTTATGTTTCATGTTTAAGTTTATCATCCAGGCATGGGTCTTGACAATGGGATATTTCTGTACCTTGTCCATGCTTAATTACACTTGCAGAGGCACTGTAAAGATAGTTCTTAATTATCCTACACGGCTAAAAATGACATTTCTTGCAAGGTTGGGCTTTTAGGTCGACTATAGAATACATGACGATATATCAGTCATATTTCGATCACATATTGAAGGGTTATATTAGTTAAATGTTTTTGGGAAAGATTGTAATTGAACCAAATAGAAAAAAGGTTATAGATGTTTAACCTATTCAACATGTGCTAACTGATGTAATTCATATCTTTTTCTATTTTTCTTGTAATTATGATATGTTAAAATAGCAAGGACATGTCTTTTTATGTAAGGATACTCCTATTAGTTCAAGAGGCATGCCTCTGATCGGGATTGTCTTGGTCTAAGACTGCCCATGCTATTGTATATGGAACATATTGAATGGATGATTTATGGTTAAGCCATTGGTTTTATCTCTTTTCTTTTAATTTCCTTTTTCTCCTATGCCCTTCCCTTCTTGCCCCCATTCTTCGCCCTTACACGATGTTACGTGCTCTTTCTTTTATAATGTGCATCTTCCCACATTCCTACCCAAACTCTCATATGACCAGCGTGATCCTTTTTCTTCTTCCTACCTACTCTCACTTTTGATTCTTCATTCTTCTTCTTTAAAATGTTGCCAGAGCATAGCACTTATATCGTTCCCGTGATACCACAGTCCCAATGTTATGCTCTCCACCCTCATAGACAACACCATTTAGGAAATTTAATGCTATTTGGAAGACCAACCCGTAAATAGAGGAGTTGTTTTAAAAGGGGGATAACTGGTGCAAACCTAGTTATTACTTTTTCATTATTTTGTAGTAGTTTTTTTAATTATTATAGTAGGAGCATGTAATTTTTATATGTGCTTCCTTTGGTTAACCAAATTCAATGATCTGGTTGTAGTGCAATGTGCCTACCGCCCAAAATATCTGGGTTCAAATCCCCCTTGTGGGGCTTGCGTTAAGTAGCTGGCAACCGGCGTAAAAAATAATTAGATCTTTCAACATGGATTTGAGCAAGAATCCATGTAGCCGACCCTACTTAAAGTTGGAGAACTTCCCCACATGTGCTTCCTTTGGTTCAAGAGAGAGACGTTCTCATTGGGATTTGCTCTTTATAAAGTCACCAAATTTTTGTAAAGGGGACATATATTGATTGAATGAATTATGAATTAACCATTGACATTATCCTTCTTTTCCCTTGATTTTCTTTCTTCTCCGTTACCCTCCACTCCATTCCTCGACCTTGTTTCTTCATCCTCATGCATCTTGGTGTGCTCCCTTTCTCCTTTAGCACGTCTCTATGCATTCCCCCCCAAATCCCCACACAAGCACTGTGCTTCAAAGGGGAAGAATGAGGGTCAGGAAAGTAAAATAGGGTAAGTAGAAGAATCTGAATCAGTCCAACCATATAAGGTTTTGCATGGGAATGCATGGAGATGTGGGGGATGCGTGAGAGGGTATGCTAAGCCCCACGAGGGAAAATAACTATGGTCACGAAGAGGATTAAAGGTTGGATGAGAATCAAGCAGAAAGAGGAATAAGTCCAATGACTAAACTATAATTCATTCATTCATTCAATCTAGATGCCTACTTCGTAAAAATATGAGTAGCCTTCTCTTTAGGGATAAGCATCGGGCCGGGTCGGGCCGGGCCCATCCTAGCCCAGCCCGAGCTCAGGTTAAATATGCGGGCCTGCGGGCCGGGCCCAAGCCCGAGCCTAGCCTGGAAGTACATGGGCCGGGCTTGGGCCGGGCCGGCTCGCTATAAAAAAATTTGGTGCTGGAAATCTGAAAATGCATGCCGTTTTATAAATCCACAATCTTTTTTTCCCAAAAGTGCTCATCAGATTTTTTTGAGTTTAAGTTTACAACCCAATCTTGATTCAAATAGATTCTAGAAGTATACAGCCTTAAAAAAACACTTTGAAATCAGCTGATATGCCTTTAAGCAATAAAAAATAACTAATTGCTCAAAAAAGTGGGAATAAGTTGCATGGAGCAAATCCCAATAAGCTTCGACAAACATGGACAAAGTTAGGCCACGTAATACAGTCGATGGTAGGCCTACATCAGACTGGCAAGTCGAAGGCTCGAAGGTAGGGGTGGGTTAAGTTTTGTTTTTTTGGGGGGGGGGAGGGGGGTCTTACTCGGGCCGGCCCACGGGCTTCGGGCTCGGGCCAGCTACTGCCTGAACCCGGCCCGAAATGTGAATCGGGCCAAATTCTAAGCCCAAGCCCACCCGTTTATAGTTCGAGCCCGGGCCTGGACCGGGCTTCTTTTGGCCGGGCACCGGGCCGGGCCGGGCTGGCCCGAAAAATTGCCCATCCCTACTTCTCTTGGACCAAAGAAGCATCTTTACATGAAAGGACATATTTTTTAGGTTGCTATCTTGAAAGACATCATCTCCCAATGAGCTTGCCTTTTAAACATGCACATTCCAAATGATGCTATCGATGGGAGTAAAGAGAATTAAATTGGACTATACAGTAGGAGTGATATGAATGCAGTGTTCTGATACCAATTGACACTATGGGTTTTCAAAAGGGAAAAAATGGGTGTTGCAAAAGTAAAAAAGTAAGAAGTTTGAGAATTGCGTCGATGGCATGATGTTTTGGACACAAATGGTGGAAATACAAAAAATGAGGGAGGGAACATGCTAAATTGTATGAAGAAGAAGAAATCACGTCGAGAAGTGGATTAAAGGATAGAGGAGAAGAAGAAAATAACTCGTAAAGATGGATGAATCCAATAATTAAATACAATTCATTCATTAAATCTATTTCCACTTTACAAAAGTATGAACAACCTTATATAGAGCCGATCCCGATTAAGAGGCTTGCCAGTTGGGCTTAATAGAGCATCCGTACTTGAAAAGGCGTGCTCCTCATATTTTAATAAAAAATGTTACAAGTAAAAATAAAAAAGTAGTGGCTACTTGGAAGAACTCGTGTCATGATGAGTTGATCTTCCAAATATCATCGAGTCTTTGGTGAGGGCGGGGAAGGTAACATTGGACCATCATACTATTGTAATGCATGAAGTAGCCATATATTTAAAAGGGAAAATGAGGATTGAGAAAGTGAAAGGGTAAAAAGAAGAATGAGAAACATGCTAGTTGCATAGATGTTTTTGGTGGGAATGCATAAATATGTGCAGGATGAGGGGTGGATCACATTAAGCTGCGTGAACGAGAAGAAATGATGTTGAGAAGGGGATTGGAGGGTAGAGGAGAAGAAACAAAACCAATGGTAAAAAATAATAAAGCAAATGAAAATTCCATAATTTAATTATTCAATCTACGTATCCTTTATAAAAATATGAATGGTTGTATATGGAGCCAATACCAATTAAGACGCTTGCTTTTGGACCAAAGAAAAACCCATACATGAAAATATTGTTCCTAGTACTTTAATAACAATTACAAGAAAAAGAACGAAGAATCACTTGGACTGCACCAATTTTCCATGTCTTGAAAAAACTCATCTCCTTTCCAAATAGTTGTTCTTTCACATAGCATTGGGTCTTCTGAACGACTTCGTTGGCAAGGTTAGAGAGGATAACAACGAATCCTCGTGATGAATGACCTAAATGACATCCTTTGATACTGTTGGAGTATTTGGTTGTGCGCCACATGAGTTGTAGATGTGTAAATGGATCACTCCAAGATCCATTTACCCCATCCATGTGTTTAGTCTCACATCTACCAGTGGTGGAACTTGGAGGTTCTGTGGAGGCTATACAAGGAGCCCCAGACCTACCGTATCAATTGAGAAAGTTGAATGCAACATATGTCCCTTTGAGGCCTTCTCCCGTGGTTTCATCCCGCTCCTTAGGGAGTAGGGTTCCACGTAAAAATATGTGTTCTATGTTTTATATTTCTAGTTTATGCTCTGTTTATCATTATCGCTTCCGCATTCCTATTTTCTAACATGGTATTAGAGCGGGTCGATTCTCGAGGATTGTCTTTATGTTTTTTTCATTCGAGATTCGATTGTCAGGAGTTCTTGCGAAGATCATGTTATTAAGAAGTTCAATTTCTAGGGTTTCAGCAGAAACGCTAATTTCTGCGAAGATTAGGTAAAAATCTGGCGGCAATGTCGCTCCAGGTATCCCAGCCGCTAGCCTCCTCTTGACGGCATCTCCAATCGACGACATCCCCGTGTTCCTCCTGATCTCGCCTACAGGCGCAAGTGCTCAAGAAGGCTCCAGCCCTCCGCCAAATCTCCAAACTGGTCGGTCCAGACGCCAAATCTCCAGACTGCGTGCCCTATTGGAGTGCCCTAGGCGGTGCCTCCTCATCTCCTCACAGCGCTATTCAAAATCACCAGGCGACAAGGGGCCCGACCTCCATCTGCGGTTTCCCCAGCACTGCCCAAGTGACGCAATCCTTCATCGTGATTGCCCTAATCGCCCTAATCCAGATCTTACAGGAAGACGACGACGCTCCTTCTTCGCCTACCAGATCCTCGCGCAGGATCCAGCCCTCGCGATGCATCCGAGCTCCTCCTCCAGGTGTGCACCACGGCATCGCAAGGAACCCTCCAAGCAACCCCAGGCAGGCGGGGCCCCTGCCTTCTCCTTCGCGAACGACCTCCTCGCCTTCCTCCTTCAGCGGTGAAATCTCCTGGCGATCGGTGACGCGCAAGTCCAGGCGAACCCTTCCTCCGCGAGCGGTGAGTTCCGCTCTCCAAAATCCAGGCGGAGCCTCCTCACGCCCGTCGACGCCACGTGGCACTACCGCTCCGGCGGCAAACGCAGATTGGATGGGTTCCCATTGGGGTAACCCTAATGGCGGCTGTACGAGGAAAACCCCTCACCGGGGTGACGGGCGTTATGAAAAAGGGGTTCCCAATCGAGAACCCTAGAGCATTTGTAAAAAAAATTAATGAGAGATAGGAAAGCGTGGGCCCTGGCGTGAATTAAAAAAAGGGGATTTTTTAATTATTGTAAGGGCTAAGGAGCCTGCCGTGTGTTAAAAAAGGAGAGAGAGAGAGAGTTGGGCCCAAGTGGGCCGATGGAATGTTAAAAAAATCTGTTTTTTTTGAAAAAGGCGCGTACAAATAAAAAAAGCCGTACGCATGTTTGCGAAAAAAACTTCAATTTTTTTTGGGACGGCTATTAAAAAATGGAAATAGTCGAGAAAAAAGGAAAAAATTATTTTGCAAGAAAAGCTGAAAAAAAGAATGACAGCTTATTTGGTTTTGTTTACCCCCATTTTATTGTCTTCTCCCAACTTAGTGGACGATTGTTATTCAGACTAGTATGGGAGAAAGGGGGAGTATATGTAGAGTCACATGTCTATTCAGATTCTCCTGATACATATATTCCAGACCAGCCAGTTGTTCAGACTCTACAAGTTATCATATTATTCATACGCAGTTCCAGACTCAGCATTCAGATTCCGAGTCCACAGTTTGATGCACAAGTTCAGACTCTACATCCGGGTTGTTTCAGAGTCTGCAGTCAGACACACACATGTATGCGGTCTTCTTTCAGATGAGCACATGTATGTCATCCTTTGTCGTGCTCCCCATCATTCTTGTTTTGTCGGCCAGAGTTTTCATGTGAGCCATAGGGACTCCAGACTCCAGAGTAGAGGACCATTCCCTATGCCATGTGCGCAAGGGCTTTCATGTGGTATCATACGGACTCCAGAGTAGAGTACCATTCTCTAAGCCAGATGGGAGAGACCCAGAGTACTCCGACGAGGAGAATCATTTCCAGTTGCAGTGACTCTGACAAGCACAATACAGAGCACATGCTCTCCGACGAGGAGATTAGTTGACTCACACTCCAACCCATTCGTCCTCCTCACATGCATGGCATAAGAAGCAATGTCCTCGACAACAGTTGACGGTTGTACGCGTTGAGTTGATATTGTCTGAAGTGTCATGTATTGTGAGTTGAGTTTCTTTCTGTTTGTCCAAGCTGAGCATTGCATACTCCAGTTTGAGGGAGAGTGTTGGAGTATTTGGTTGTGTGCCACATGAGTTATAGACGAGTAAATAGATCACTCTAGGATCCATTTACCCCATCCATGTGTTTAATCCCACATCTACCAGTAGTGGGACTTGGAGGCTCTGTGAAGGCTATATAAGGAGCCCCAGACCTCCTGTATCCATTGAGAAAGTTGAATGCAACGTATAACCCTTTGAGGCCTTCTCCCGTGGTTTCATTCCGCTACTTAGGGAGTAGGATTACACGTAAAAATCTTTGTATTCTATGTTTTATATTTCTAGTTTATGCTCTGTTTATCATTATCACTTCCGCATTCCTTTTTTCTGACAGATACCATTTGGTGTTCCTTGGAATTTGCAAAAAAGGAGAATAAGCATTAAAAAGGGAGAGAGGGTAAGAAGAAGAGAAACACATGGTCGCTTGGAGGTTTAGGTGGGAATGTGTGGATATGCATGTCATAAGGGAGTAAGTACAACAAGTCACACATGGAAGAAGAAGATGGCTGAGAAGGAGTTTGGAGGGTCGAGAAGAGGAAATAAATCAGAGGAAAGAGGGATAAAGCATATAGCTAAACCATAATTCATTTATTTAATCTATACCTTATTATAAAAAAGTATATGGGATTTATATAAAGCCAATATTAAAGGAACACACCTCCTTGACCAAAAGAAGCTCCTTGCATGAAAAGATACACCCTTGCTATTTTAATAAAAAACAAAAAAAAAGGAGAAAAAATGACTTCAACCGCGTCTCCCTAGTGTGAAAGAACTTGTCTCTCGACTAAGTGACGAGTTGGTGTTCCACATAGCATTTGGTCTTTCAAATGACTCCGTCGGTGACAGTGGATAGGGTAATGTTTGTACCATCTTATTGTAGGAACAATTTAAATTCCATGTAGATATCAATTGATGTAATTTATATTTTCAAAGTGGAAAAGTAGGGATTGAGAAGTCAAGAGAGGATAAAAAGAATGAAAAACATGCCGATTTCATGGAGTTTTGTGTTGAATGTGGATATGCATCATGCATGGGATTGGGGAGCATGCCATTATGCATCAGAGAAGAAATGAGTTTGAGAAGGGTATTAGAAGTACTTGCATTGAGAAAACTTTGGCTTAGCCTACTTGTCAATGCATTGGTTGTCCTTGGCCATCTCAAAACAATGGTTGGTAGAGTTCATGATGCTGGTTGACTTGCTGTTGCCTCTTAGTGAGAGGTCCATCGAGTAGGCCTGACCATTGGACTTGGACGGATATCCTCGTCTCTAAGAAGAAGACACACAAGGTGTTGTATGCTTTAACCGTTTTTGATCCGGGATCCACTATAGCAGAGTACAAGTAAATTTTGGGTATGGAAGATCTCTCTCATGTTTAAAATCCCTTGGTTAATGTGGAAAGATTGGATGATGACTGGAATATGAGGGCTAGGTTATTCCAATAACAAATGGGTCTTGCTCAAGATGTACTCCCAATATGGAAGACAATGATTGTCTGTTTTTCTTGCATGTTACCTTAGGTATAGTTTGGGTTTTAACAAATATTAACATGACGGTGGATGGGAATGCTACTTTGGGAGTTTATTGGGTCATCTCAGGTTGGCATGGAACGTATACGAATTTAGGTGGCAAGTGGCAACTATTCTATAGACAATCTAGCTGCGAGGAATAAGTTGAATTTTCAAAGTAAGAGATTCTATGTAGAGAATGTTCTAGAGTATGCTAGGATTCTTCAAGATTACAGTTTTTATAATTTTAGTATGCAAACTTGTGGATATAAAGGTTTCTTGGTGATGTCTTTATGACAACTCATCCTTTTCCTTTTAAAAAAATTCCAATGAAGCGCCTTGAGAAAGCATGGTTTTTGAGTGTATGACTAGCATGCATAAAGAGGTGTATCGTGACATTGTTATTTTTCATAATGGTGGCTGGATCAAGTTTAGGAGGGATGTGAGACATGAATATATGATGATTCTTATATTATCAAGACTACAACCGTGTTTCGTGCCTACCAGATGGTGTTGCTCATACTTCTCGGGTAGAGATTTAACAGATATAGTAAGGGATTCTTTACTCTTTAGTACAAAATGACACCATATTATTCATCCAATGATCGATTTGGAAGGCGTGCTATGTGGGGACCTTGATGCATATCTCAGTGAAGTTTCATGTATGAGATACAATAATAAAAAATATTCTTTTATGCCCTTTGGCATATGGGATGAACAAACAAGAGGTTTGTGGGGAAAAGCTGGTATAAGCGTACAATCGCTTTTAGTATACCTTGGGTGATAGTTAATGGGCTCCTCATACATATTCGTAGATTGGGGAGCAATATTGGAGTGGGTGAAGATGATGCTTCTATGAGTGCTTGGCTAGTGTTATTCAGTTTGGTCCTCTTGTCTTTACTGCTGTTCTTTACGTGTGTATTCAAGATATACCAACGAAGGTCAAGAAGTGTATTGATTGGGTAAAAAGATGATTGCTTTGGAAATGACTCAAGAGGAAAGGCAGAGCATGTACTTGATGGAGTGAGAGGATGTCTGCTAGTTGGAGAAAGTGGGCCATCTAGGGATAATGAGCTTATAGCTTTTGATGATGCTCTTAACCAAATAGGTGCTGAATTTGTTTGGGGGGATTCGATTTCTAGCACAATGACTAGACAGGGAATGGTTAGTTGGTATGAAGGGAACACAATGAGATAAATATTCAAGAGGTCTAGGGGTCCTTATATAGGACTAAACCCTAGAGAGCTCAAAAAAGAGAAAAGTACATAAATACCTCCAGTGGGGTTACAATGGAATATTATAACACAATCTACTGTAATCTCTAACATTCTCCCTCAAGTTGGAGCATATCCATCGATCATGCCCAACTTGGAAGCAATCCAGGAAAAACACGTCTTTAATAAGGCCTTTGTAAATATGTCTGCAAGCTGAAGATCTGTCGAGATGTGTGGTGTAGTAATCTTGCCTCCTCGTACAACATCACAAATAAAATGGCAGTCAATCTCTGTCATGCCCCGATCCCCTATGCCCGATACGACCGGGGTTGATCGGCGCATGATGCTTATAACCTGTTGCTCAATAATTTACCACGGAAGAACACACGATAGAGCAGAAAATATGATTCCCAAACATCGTAACACTACAGGGAAACAAACAAAAAAAACATATGGATAGTTATGTACCACATAAAACTATCATAATGAATTTCCACAAACTTTCCATATTAGTTGTTCTTACAAGGTTATACAAAAGGAAAGTTTGCATGTTAACTATATCCATCTCTAAGCTAAGGAGGTTCGAATTCAAAAAATGTTCATAATAATAAGGGTTTACAAAAAAAATTACACCCCCAACTGCAATCACAAAAACTCAACAAAAAGAATCCTTCACGAAGTTAGCACCTTCTCATCATTCATCATTGGGTGGTGGGTGCTGGTGACGGTAGCGTATCATCATTTCCAACCTCGAAGTGAGGTTGGTCATCACCGTCATGGTCTCCCGAAGCATGACGAGTATCCTTTCCTCTTCCCCGTAGATGTGGTACGGGGAGGTAATGCTCGGTTCGTTATCTTCCTGTGGGGCTACAGATA